>VDFB02339019.1:0-17472 GCA_007258455.2 Sequoia sempervirens
AAATGTCTCAAAGAAATGTGGTCTCATGGTGATGGCATTCCATCACCATGAGACCACATTTCTTTGAGACATTTTTTCAAAACAGTTCACTGCCTTGTCTATGCTATTGCTTACTATTATGCTTTGATAGATTTTTTCCAAGTATCCATAGCTTGTTCGAAAGCACCTATTTAGGCTTTTAACCATAGTAGCAAGGCAGTGAACTGTTTGATAAAATGCTTTGGAAGACATGTATGAAAAATGTGGTAGCATAGACAAGGCAATTTTTTACTTTTTTTTAAATCCGATTTTTTCCCAATTTTTTCAAAAAATCTTATACTTTTGGTTTGCCGATTTTTCCCCAAAAGATTTTTGCTGCTATGGTTGGAGACCCAATAGGAGTGCTTGTGACTCCACTTCGTTGTTAGTCCCCAAGACTAGTTTTTTTTTAGGCAACTCATATCATTTTCCCATTATCGTCCCTTGTATTACATCCAACCCCTAAGAGCCCTAGATTAGCCCTTGCTGCTCCATCAAAATTCAATTTGAGCTTTCTCTTGGGGGAAGGGGATCCACCTGACATTGCCCCAGTTATTATTTTGTTTTTTCCCACAAAAACCACAAGCAGGGATGTGTGTGTGTGTGTGAACAACATTCAACGGCATTCCTCTCTTATAGTAACATCTGAGATTTTACCAAAGTGCAATTTGGAATTTGTTAACAAAAATCTTTCAACTTCTCGTTCACTTTATTAATCTTTAAACAACGTGACATCTAGGCACCAATGTAGAGCCCTAGGATTTCTCTCCTCTTTTACATGTTAACTTTCTCTTCAGAGCTATGCAACAAACTTATTTGGTTTTTAATATTATACTTGGTGATAGATCGGTTTTCCTTTTAGTGATAAAAATTGTGCTTGGTTAAAAGTTCTTTGAGATCATTCATTGTTTTAAAGATGATGCATTTTCCATTTGTCTGTTGATTGTATTCAAAAGGGAAAATCAGGGTAGGGTTTTATAGTGCCCTTTACAGGTCTGAAGCATTTACACCTTCAAATTCTGTTAGTGACCAGTGAATTTAAACAGTTAGTATTCCAAGTCTGGCCACCTCTTGTTTTGTCACAAAACTTGTGGGATACGGAGACAGGATAAATGGCTCAATCTTTCCATTAACATAATATTGCAGGAAAAAGGAACTCTTAAAGTAATGAAAGGGAACGGATGTGGTATATTTTTCATGGTTGCAGAGTTTCATAAACCTCTCAGATAATAGAATTGAAATGTAACCATTGAGAAAAGTTGTATGCTTGGGTTAGCACTAATATGAATCCTTCTGAGCATGCCGAGTTTAGATGATTATTCAGCAAGAAGACAATTCAAGAAATGAGAAAAGAGCATAGGAAGCCTGTGAAAGGTAATACATCTTGATCAGGAATTCAGATGTATGATTGCTTTAAACACGAAAATTAAACTACAAATTGGTCTTAGTACCATTACGGCATTACCTATGTAGAAAAGAAACTACACACCATTATGAAAATAAGGACTAAGAGAATTGCACACTGCAAAATTGCCAAAAGACATGAAGAATAATGGACAAACAAAGATAAATTGAAAAAAAGTAGTTTGCTTTTTCTACAATCCATAATATAGAAAGCAGAAACAAAAAGGTTTTAATAAACCAAATACTTTTACTGCAACGTTTCCTCCTGTAATGAAATATGATTATTTGTAGAAGGTAGTCAATAGCACGTCGAATGTTGGGCAGTACACAGAAAAGATCTAAAAACTTCCTAAACAAGATTGACTGTACAAAAGAGTAAGCTGGTTATTTCGTCTCCACAATCACCCCAGTATGTTTTAGGAACACACTTACATATATGCCTGAAAGGGTCTCTTGGATGTTATCCATAGGCTAATATATCTCGAATTAACATTCTCACTCAATTACAGCTTTCCATTACTTAACTGGAACGATGATCACCATCTTTCTCTAGGTTTATCATCAGATGTTACAGTTGAAAGCTCCTTCTTTACGACAGGTAATGAAATTCTTCTGTATGTTTCACGTCGAACAGCCTTCAGAAGGACTTTTGCTTTATCCTGAGGAGAGGAACGTCTCCTAAAAGATGTGGATTTCCTCTCTTCATCATTGTCTACGTCACTCCACTCATCATCGCCATCAATGTCATCACCTTCTGCATCAGACAAGTCTTCGTCTTCATCTTCCTCTGAGAATTCACCATTTTCTTTCTCACTTCCCTCAGAAAATTGTCCTTCAGTTCTATGTTGCTTTTGAAAACGGCCAATTGAAACAAGGGCCTGAAGTCTTTCCCTAGCAATCACAAGAGGGTCCTTCTCAATCAACTCTGAGTCACGGTAAGCTTCTCTAAGAAAGACAGAATCGCGTATTCCCTTTAAAGACACATAGAACATATCTGGATGCCTGATTAGCATTGCCCTTATCTTCTGAGAGAATTTGTAATCATCTCTGAAATGTGTAAGATGGTCTACTAGTGTTCTCTTTTCTATTGTCAGGCTAAGAAGCTCATGTACCACAGCACAAGCATGTTTCTCTGCCTCCATTGAAGCTGGGTCCAAGTCTTTGATATCAGCATAAGGCGAAAAGAAGGGCATTTCCTTGAAGGCGCTTAGCCTCTCACGATCTCTCCTTTTGAGGTTAAGCCCTTTTGGCAATAGTACCCTGTTGAACTTGGGTTTCCTATCAATGATCAAATTTCTCTCGGTAATCTCTCTCTCCCGTAATTCTGCCTCGGCCAATTCCGCAGCAGAGACAGCTAGAGCAGGATCCCAACTGGTCAGTTCTAATGCAAGGCCTCTGGGAGAAGCAACAACCTTAAAATACTGTGGATACTTAGTGCAAATAGTGGTCTTGAAATCATCAGGAAGCCCAAGATCATGCTTAAGGTGACTTATTCTCTCCAAGGAGACCCTTTTATCAATAGACATCATCACAATTTTCCTCAACTTGGTAACCAAACGCTCCTCCATCTCCTGCCTTATACCCACTTCCTCCATATATATCTTATCCGCTGATGGGGTCAATCTAAAATAAAGCGAATAAACACCTTCTTCCACAATTTCAAAAACTGCCGGATATTTCTTAAGCAATGCAATAACCCTTCGCTTCCGAGTGAGACCAAGATCTCTCCTGTACTTGCCAAGCTCCCTAAGAGACATCATCCTGTTGGGCTGCTTCACAAGAATATCCCTAATCTTGGAAACCAATTTTAGCTTTTTCTGGCGCTGTATCACATTATCCAATGGCATTTCCTTTCTTCTTTTAATCACTGCAACTATTAAACTTCCACCACCACCTTTCATGCCGGATCCCACTTTATATTGAAGTGGGTTCAACTGTAATCTTCCATCGTTTCCGAAAAAGGAAGTTCTGGCTTGTTCCAATGCTCTATATCTAGAAGAACAAGCCGGTCTTCTCCTTAAAGAAAGACAAGAAGGGGATGAGGCGTTTGAAGTGAGAATGGGCATGGGTATACTCACCCAACATGTCTTTAACTCCATTGATATCTATGAAGAATGGTATTAAGAACCAAACTCTGAAAGTAGCTCTAGACGAATTTGGGTTTATTGAACAGCTTCATAACATCAAAATATATATATCAGTTTAGATTGACGAACAACTAGATACATTTCTCACCTGATAATAGTGGACTTGGAAATACAGCCAAATCCGAAGTCTAAATACAGAGCGAACTTGACGCGTGTATGAAGATACTTTGCATTCCCTTCACCAGAATCGTTGAAAGGAATACCAAGGGATAACGCTTGCCTGAGGGCTGGAGAGAGACTGCCAGATACTTTCCTATCCCTGATTTTTCCTTTTCATTCCTTTTTTCTTGGTATTTTTTATTTCATTTAACTTCAAACAACATTGGGTCGCCTTCCTGGGTGCATTTTGGTTTTCATGGTTTTAATTTGGTAGCATCAAAGACATTAAGTTCGATGATGCACTTGAGGTTTATTTTTATTATTCATAATTGAAGAAATAAATATAAAGCCTCTACCAAAAAATCACGGTGGAAATTAGGGAGTCGAAGCCTTCTAACGGTGTACAAATAAAACTAATTCAAACTTGAGATAAACTAGCAATCGCACCTTAGTGTAATGGGTACGCCGAAGAGGTGTGGAAGATTAAAGAAAATATTGGTTTGTACTTTTGAGGAATTCTAATATAGAATTTAAAAATTAATGTTGTAGAAATGTGAGAAAATTAATTTGTATTAAACTATATAATTAAGAATTAATTGAGTGATATAAATAATCGAATTTATAATATAGAATTTAAAAATTAATGTTGTAGAGGTGTAAAGAAAATTCATTTGTATTAAACTATATAATTAAGATTTAATTAAGTGATATAAATAATCTATAAAATGAGATATAAAAAAAATTATTTGAGATTTATAGAGTAGGCAGATCTACAAAAGTGCTTATTTATTTTGAAATAATATAGTGAAGTTTTTTTATGACAAATTGGTGACACTATAACTAATGATTGGGATATAAAATTGAGAATGGATCTAGTATTAGGTGTGTGTGACATCTCATTGTCAAATATTATTTTGATTTAGACTAGATCGTGTCATCCAATCTAGTCGCATACTAGATTGGGCCACATGTAGTTTTGTCCCTTATTTCAATACCTACTTTATGATGAATGAGATCTCTTATAATTCTCTTGTGTATTTGATACTTATTTCTAAGAAATGATTCAAAGAAGACTGATTGCAAGATGGAGAGAAGACCATTAAATTCCTTAATAGTAGTGAAATCACTTAGGGAGTTGTGTATGATTTTATAGAGATATCAAGAAAGTAATACAATGTTTAAATGCCCAATACAAAAGTGATACTTCCAAAGTGTTGTGTGATAAATATTTTCAAGTGGTGTTTTAGATAATTGTGTAGATGCATTAATATTGACCTAGGTCTAGTCTATAAATGCATGTTACTAACTTCTCTAAACCTAAGGTATTTGACATGAAAATTGATGTGCAACAATCAAACTCTAGGAAAGATGCCTCAAAGTTAGAGATTTGAATTTTTTAATATATGAACAAAACTATGCCACGTGACCTAGTCTAAGTTAGATGGAGGCCTAGAGGGATGAACTTGTGTTGGCGAAGGAAGTATATAAGGATATTTAGCAAGTGGGTTTATAAATGAGTTCAATTTATGTTCCAAACAATTTGAATTAAGCATTACGACGCTATATTTATGAAAAGCCCTAAAATTATGTAAAAATAAGGTGTAAAGGTATAGATTATGCATTATATCCTTTATATTTCCCCCATTTCGATATGCATGTAAATGAGATGTAAATATATAAGAGAAATGCATGCTCATGTAAAATATAGATTAAATGAAATATTGAAGCATGTCAAGATACAAGTTTAGATTTCATTTGGCACCTCTATAGCTTCATGTATCAGTAAAAACATTCCATCCTTTTATACATTAACATAAGTTCTCATTATCTTGTAAAATAAACTAAACCTATTAAAAATCTATAATCATCTATCTTGTTGTAGATATAAAGTATAAAAATGTATAATTGATGTGGTGTATGCCATGATGTTTGGGTAGCATGGAATTGAAACAATTAAGACCACCACAAAGTATTCACATGGTGAAGGTGTAGAAAGGATCATGATGCATATAAGGCAATACTAAAGTCAGAACTAATGTGGTCCCAATAATATATGCATTCACGATCACAATAAAAATGATATAAAATGGAATTAAAATGCATACAATAATCGTAGTGTTTGGAATAGTTGTAGCCCCCAAAACATGAACTAAATTGAATCTATATAAGAATGGTGTAGATGGAGACATGACACATAAGGCAATCACAAAGGTCAAGCCAATGTGATCCCCATGATGTATGTGAGAATGAAGAGTTATAAAATTGGTGTGGACTGAATTATGACATGGACAAGGAAATCATAAAGTTGGAATTGATGTGGCCCCAATGATTTATGCAATCCTATATTAACATAATATAATAATTGTATAGAAGGAATTATGCATAAGGTGAATCATTTCTCATTAGAACTAGTGTGGCCCCCATAACATTTGTAAGAAGACTAGCAATATGTAAAATTGGTGTGGATTAAATTACAATGCATAAGGAAATCATAAAGTTGTAATTGATGTGGCCCCCATGATATATACAATCATAACTTAATATAATATTTGTCTAGAAGGAATTATGCGCACAAGGTAACTCATTGCTCATAGGAACTATTGTGGCCCCCACAACATATGTGAGCATTTCAAACCATGTAAAATTGGTGTAGATTTCAAAGGAATTGTGCATGCCCCTACTTATTTAGTGAGAGATCACATCATGAATTCTATTTAAGGAGAGAAGCAATGTATATTACTGTTCTTTGGCCAAGTACAACAATGTGATAACCTTGGATATGATTTGATTAATTTATCATTATAGATCATGTAAAAATAAGAAAATCTAAACACAACCAAAAGAAAATCTTTGAATCAGGAATCTAAGTAGGCTCCATTACCAATAGGCTCATGTTATGATTGTAATAGGGAGAGAGGGAGAGATAGGTATAAGAAAAGGGAGAGATAGAGGGGGGGAAAGAGAGAGAGAGGGGTAAGGAGATAGAGATAGAGATAGAGAAGAAGATAGAGATAGAGATGGAGATGGAGATCTAGAAGGAGAGAGATATATAGAGGAGAGGGGGAGAGAGAGGGAGAGAATGAGAGAGGACAAGATAGAAAGATAAAGATATAGATAGAGAGGTAGAGAGGGAGAGATATAGGGGTAGAGAGAGATGGAGAGATAACAAGGTAGAGATAGAGGGAGAGATGGAATAAGAAATATGGTGAGATATAGATAGAGAGGCAAAGAGATATAGGTATAGAGGTCTAGGAAGAGGGAGAGGGGGCGAGAGAGAGATGGATGGATAGAGAGAGGGAGACATTTCTAGAGATAGAGGGAGAGAGATCAACTTGAATTGTTTATGAAATATGATCTACTTAAGAGAACTTCAAATGTTACAAGGATCAACACTGAACAACAAGCAAACATTTTGTGGCTTAGTCTCCTCAAGTTGGATCTTTTCCTAAAATGTACTTTGATAGGTGTCACTCTTAAACATGTACTAAGAAAAATTGATATAGGGGATGGGTTAGTTGGTTTTTGGTACAAATTGTGTTCTCTTTTCTTAGAACATCGTTAAGGTTTTCCACATATTTAGAATGAGACCTCTAGTTTTGTTTTCTTGTATTGAACACCATTGGAATGGGACAAAGCTCACTTTAGATTTTGATTTTCCAATGCTGGAAGCAAAAATTTTGTTTTCTTTAAAAAGATCTAAATTTTTAATTGATTCTTCATAATTCATGACACCTTTAGGATCTATAGGCCCCTTCTCCATTGAAGTAGAGGGGATTTTGGTCCTTGTGTAATTTCTTCAGGGGATGAGCCATCTACAACAATGTATTGCATGAGAAATCTCTTGAGAAAAACCTCTTTGAAAAAACAAAGGGTCAAATATAGTTTGACTCTTTGAAATAGGAGAAAACATGAGATTTATCTCTTTGACAGGATAAGAAGGCAATGGGAAAAATATGATCAAATCATCAAACTTAAAGCATTAAGCTTCCTTTAGATTCTTGTTCTATATGAGAATTTGTGAAAAGATTTGACCAATCTTGTTACAAAGATTTTCATGCTTTGTAATGCAATGGTTTTCATTCTTTTTTTTAAATAAATGTTTTTATTTGAAGAAAATAATATGATATTTTTAATTTTTTTGTTAAATTTATAAACTTCAAATATCATAAATTTTGAAAAATAATAAAATAATATAACTAAGGAAAATATGAATAT
The DNA here is from genome assembly GCA_007258455.2 of Sequoia sempervirens. Taxonomy (NCBI): domain Eukaryota; kingdom Viridiplantae; phylum Streptophyta; class Pinopsida; order Cupressales; family Cupressaceae; genus Sequoia; species Sequoia sempervirens. Next base: position 7,884 of record VDFB02339019.1, read on the forward strand.
ATATAAAATTTGAATGAAAAAATCATAGTTAAAATATAATAAAAACGAATATAATAAAAAATATATAAAATTCTAAAAGTAATAATCTAATAAATTTATGAAATTAATAAAATAATTTATAAACTTTAAATATCATAAACTTTAAAAAATAATAAACTAATATAACTAAGGAAAATATGAATATATACGAAATTTGAATGAAAAAATCATAGTAAAATAATAATAAAATGAATATAATAAAAAATATATAAAATTATAAAAGTGATAATCTAATAAACTTATGAAATTAATAAAATAATTTATAAACTTCAAATATCATAAACTTTGAAAAATAATAAACTAATTTATAACTAAGGAAAATATGAATGTATATGAAATTTGAATGAAAAAATCATAGTAAAAATATAATAAAATGAATATATAAAATTCTAAAAGTAATAATCTAATAAACTTATGAAATTAATAAAATAATTTTTAAACTTCAAATATCATAAACTTTGAAAAATAATAAACTAATATAACTAAGGAAAATATGAATATATATGAAATTTGAATGAAAAAGTCATAGTAAAAATATAATAAAATGAATATAATATAAAATATAAAATTATAAAAGTAATAATCTAATAAACTTATGTAGCCGGTATTGGCATGGTGTGATGGTTTATAGGTGGCATTGTTGTTCTTGCCACCAAGGTTCAAACCCCGTTGGGGTGGTTTTGTTGAATGGTTGTATCCGGTTCATAGCTCCGGTCAAAAGCATTTACCCCTTGAAAACAAAAAAAAAAATCTAATAAACTTATGCAATTAATAAAATAATAATATTATCAAATAAAAAATTATATAAATTATAAATTATAAAATAAAAATATTTAAAGATTATTATAAAATATAAATGACATTTTTTTTAATAAAATTAAACTAACATTCTATAACATTAGAAAATAATTAGAAAATATAAATAACATTTTTTTTAATAAAATTAAACTAATTATAAAATTATAAAATAAATAGAAAATATAAATAATAACTTATAATCATAAAAGTAATAAAAATTATAATAAATTAAAATTGTTGGAAAAAAGTTTCTGTAAATGCTTCTCCCTGTATCATAATGTCATTTCTATACACACGTAACAACAAAACACAAACCAACCACATAAATCGATTATTCTTGCAATGTTGTTTTCAAGAGTGAGCATTTCGTGAGTGGTATAATGAGGAAAATCTAGAGAAAAGTGAGCATGACACCCTAGGTAGAATGTTCATAACCTGGGTGTAAGTCAATTCCTTGCCTATGTAGATTGATGCCACTGTGTACATCACTGTTGACGTGGAGAGCAGCGAGAAGCCACAAATGAGGGTTTTGTTCACCGCAGTCAAGAGCAAAAGCTCTACAATTTGTAGGCATAAGCTATGTCGAATGTTTTCTGTAGCAGAGCTTAAGGCATTTATGCCCAATAGTTCATTTTTCATCATGATTTTGCTGAGGGGCTCTGAGATTACCCTGTGGCCGAGAATTGCAAACGAAAGACGCGGGAGAAGGGTCAAGGTGATGGCTCTTATTATAACATTTGAAAAAAAATCAACGAGACTGTTTCTTACACCTTGTTGATACGCATTGTATTTATTAAAAAAAATCAGCAGAAAAAAATGGCTGCAGACGCTTCAATCATCATCTTGTAAGCGGATTACCATTGATTAAACATTTTTAGGTTCCTCATATTCATATTGGATACACTTCGGCATAAATTAAGGAGTATAATGGAATATAAAATAAATGTGTAAGGAAATGTAAATTTGATATATTAAGATTGTAGGGGAAATGAAGATTTAAGAAAGTCATCTCAGAATCAGTATATGCTTCCAGTATCTTATGTTTATCGTAATACAAGCACATGTAACTATGTCTCAAAGTGGAAATGGACACAGTTTCATTCCATTCCATTAACCCTTAGAGGAAAGAAATGTAGTTTGCAGTTCCATTAACATTTCAACAACATAATGACATGTAAATTAGCATTTAAATAATAGAAGAATAAACAGAAGAGAAAAAAACACAAATATTTGTGGGAAAAAACCCTTTCAGGTAAAAAATTCCACTCCAAACACACAGCTCAATTGTATTATCAATAACAATTCAATTACAACACAATAACAAAGTCTATGCTCATGTGGGTTTGAACCAATGTATCAATCTGTAACAAATAAGTTACAATGCACTTGCAGGCTCATAGCCTGAATCATGGAGATTACATCTCCAATTACATTGAAGATTACATCTTGCTATTCTGGAGAAAATTCGGCAACATAACCTTTGCAATACAAAGTTTCTCTCTCATAACGACATAAAGGGATAAATATAGCAACCTAGGTAGACTTGTAATATTGTGATTGAACCTCATTCTATGGTTGCAATTGAAGATGAAGAAAAGATTGAAGGTAAATAAAATGGAAGATAATGCAATACAAACACAATACCTTCACCTAGAATTCTTCTCATGTCTTAGATGAGTGGAAATAGATTACACCCTTGTTCCATTTTATTTGCTCTTATGATAAAGATGGTATGCACAAATTTCTCGATACACTAGCATAACCTTGGTATGATTGAAAATGAGAGCATAAGGGTATGATCGCTTCAAAAGTGGATGATGATGAAAGATGAGAACCTCTAAATATAGAGTTTTGAAGAGGACAAATCAATGGGTTGGATAGATTGATGATGGATGACTAACATTGAATGAGGATTAGGGTTTAGTTCAAAGATGTAGTCATATGAAAAGTGACACATGAGGGATAGGATCTAGGCTTAAGATTGGGATAACGACAAAAATACTTATGTGAAAGACTAGGATTAAGAGGTGGGGTTGAGATGAGTGGATAAGATGAAAAGTTAGTTTGAATTTTGGGAAAGTGTCTAGGTTTAATGAATCTAGATAATGAATTAGTTAGACATGTGAAGGGGACACTTGTTACATGATGAAAATTATAGATTATGATCTATATGAACAAGATAAAGGGATATGATTAAATGGACAAGGGATAAAAGATAAAGTGGAATTAATTAATTAATTAAAACATTTATTTAATTAATGGGATCATGTGAGGGAAAAAATAATTAAATAAATGATTAAAAGTTTAGGATAAAGTGAGGGAAATGATGAAATTAATTAAATTGGAGGAAAAGATGGAATTAATTAAATAAATAATAAATATTTATTTAATTAATTGCTTAGGATAGGCTAAAATTAGGTGTAGTTGGGTAAGGTCAAATTTTAGGTGTCTACATTTTTTCCCTCTTTGATGTATCAAAGTGGATTAAAATATAGTGGCTAGAAAGGGATAAGGATTAGTGACATGATGCCCTAGTCAATGGGAGGATGAGGAAGGATGAAGAAGGAAAGATTAGGATGAAGAAAGAAAGATTAAGATTAGATGATAGGATGCCCCCTTGAGAGGAAATGTGGTTTAGGAGAACACAAGTGTGCTCTCAAAATGGAATGGAATGATTGGGGATAAGGATTGAGAAGCAAATGAAATGGAAGATGAAAAGGAAGAGGGAATTGATTATGATCTAGATTGGTTATACTAGTATGTATAGAGAAATCCTAGATTGGATATAGCAAAGGTAACTATGCACCAAGGTATGAGGAACTACGGAGACAAGGTAACTTTTGCATGGACTTGACACTCAAATAAGATAAGCATGCCACAAAAGATAAAGATGATGCCCCACTATACACAAATCAAAACACACCAAGGTATAGATAGATCTAGGTGGTCATAAATCGGTGTAGTCATGGACTGGTCAAAAGATAGATAAAAAGAAAATCAAACAAAATATTCACTGATAAACATGTCATGGAGCCAACATATCTATTGCCAAAGATAAGATGATGATGATGATTAGATTATGCCAGACATATTCGTCCAAAGGGAGTTGGCTATTGGATTCAACTTGGAAATTCTATCACTAGTACAAAAATAGCAATATGTGACTGAAAAAACTACTAAAAACTACTTATAAATGACTAAACATGGTTGTGTGACCAATAGTAGTTTATTGCTAGTCATTTATAACGCGGCCAAATTGATGACTAAACTGTTTTTAGTCGTTCAATTGATCGATTTGGTCGTTAATTTAGTTGTCCGATTGATCGATGTGGTCGTTGGTTTAGCCATCTGAGTGATTGAATTGCTCATTAATTTAGTCATCTGATTGATCAATTTGGTCGTTGATGTAGTCGTTAATTTGATTGATTTGGAAGTGTGTAATTTAGTCATTGAATATTTTAAACTAGTCACTTATTCAGTCATTTTTTTATTCATTAGTATATTTTGTCATTAATTTAGTCATTGATTGATGTTAACTGGTCACTTATTTAGTCTTTTTTATTCATTGATTTCCGTCTATTGGTAGTGTATTTAGTCATTAATTTTAATCATCATTTTGATCAATTTGGTAGTTTATTTAATTGTTTTTGCTCACTGATAGGTATATTGATACATCGCTTATTAATTGCATAATCATTATATTTAGTCATATTTATTAACACTAATTTTTGTCAGTTGGTAGTATATTTAGTCAATTGGTAGTTTATTTAATTGTTTTTGTTCACTAAATTTCTCCTACAAGTGTTGGAAATGAGACAATGTTTTAATTGAGGTTTAAACATATAAAAACATTGAAAAACATAATCAATCATTCATTTGCACATAATGAAACGACTATTAAGAAGGCAAAATATTGAAATTTTATTGAGAAAACATGTTCTTACAGTAGATACAAGATAGAAATGTGTCTTTGCTTTGAAAAATGTACTGTTACAAAGTGTGTTTCTTAGTGTTGTGACTGAGAAAACTAAGTTACAATGCCTTTTTTTTTGTTATGCAAGATATTACAATTTTGATGACAATTCTATGTTGCAACTTATTTGCAACTGCACATACATGTATGTTGCACTCTTTGCAACTTTTCCTCTTCTCTACATCTCTTTATTTGCTTTGTATTTACTTCTTTTTCTACACCCCTATTATTTGCGTCTACTGCTTACACAACAACATATCCCCTCTTCTATAATGCACCAATTTGAATGAGCGGAACCCAAACAAAAAGGGAAAAACATAATCAAGGGGTTTTACATTACAAGTTTAGTAAGATAGAACATTCTATGTTCTACTCATAGAATGTACACCCAAATCAGATTTTCTAGTTTTTGTTTGGGTTCAACTTATTCAGGCTCAGTACATTCTCTATTTACAACTTCACTCTCCACACTATGTTGTTGCTAACCCTTCTTTTTCTCTTTTGCACTTATGACTAACTCTCTGTGGATTTTTTCAAATATTTTAGTGGCCATTGTGCAAAGGTCCCTAGTTTCTCTTTCAGAGGGGCAACTCCATCTATTTTGTCTAGATGAGGAAGGGGTATGTTACTTGAGACCTATAAAATACATACATTTGCATCTCATGTTCCTTTCAATTTGACTCCATGTACAATAGATAGTGAGTGAATCCACCCAATTCTTGCAACAACACCATCATGCGGATCAAACACCTCAACTGTATCCCCTTCTTGGAGTTTATCAATAAATGTTTGTAAAAACAAAAAAAATACACATTATATTAAGATATAAAACACACATTATATTGTTTTTGACAGCTGTATGTAATGTCTTATGTCTTGGAACAAAGTAGTTTTTGTATGTGCTTTTATAAAATACTCTATTACAACTAAGCTCTAAGCTTCCATATGCAATTTATATGTTCTCCCTTAATTCCATAATCTATGTATACTAGCTAATTACACTTCACTACTATTCTAACATCCAGCTTCTATCAAATAGGTAATGATTACCCTAATTTACATAATAAAACAACGATTACTTACTTGAATAGTACTTACTTGCATGTGGTTTCATAGCACTCACCTTGAGTTCAACACAACTACCACTATGAATATCATCATGTGCATGCTCGTCGAGTTCATCATCATAACCATTATCAACGTCATTGCAGACATTAAGTTATACAACTTTGCAAAGAGTTCTATTGTCAGGGCCTTTTTCTTTTTGTCCTTCTTTCATATAATTGCTTTGCATCATGCGGTTTAATCATCATGCAAAAATTAATATAAGTCAAGTAAAGAATGCAAAAGCTATAAATTTTGGTCCAAAAGAACATTTTAAGCATGAAGAATGATTAAACATTAGGACAAATAACTAACAACTATTATATTAATTACCTCAACTTCAGGACAACTAAATCGATTGTGTTGCACATTCTTGTCCACTTCATCACTATCAATATTGGTAGCTTTATTAACACCATGAAGGAATTTTTGTTTTCCTATTGCTTTGAAAAAAAAAATGTGCATGTGGTTTAACCATTGTGCAAAAAAATATACAAAGCATTCAATAGTCAAGTAAAGAATGCAAGCTATAAATTTGTCCAAAAGAACATTTTCTGAATCACTCCAACAATAAAAAAACTGGGTTGGATTCTCCTACACTCATATTTCAATAGAACTACCAAACAAGAAGAAATGAGATCAATACAGCCTCTTACCTCATCTGAATCCATGGATTTATTCTCATTCCATGTAGAAACCATAGGGTTAACGGTTTCAACCAACTGTGTAACTTGCTAATTGAAACCTAATATACAACTCATTACCTTTTGGTACCCTAGTTCATATGAGTTGACATGATCTATAGAGGCTCCTACTGGGAATTGAACAAATGACTGTGAAATCTCTATTGAAAAACTAGATTTCAACTTCATCCTACTCTTAGATTTACTAGAATCTAGTGTTGACATATAATTGACAATATTTTTTGCACCTGCTTCTCTATTACTGTTTTCCACTTAAAATACAATGTCAATTTCAACCTATAGTTAGTTCAATAAAAAAATTAAATAAATAACACAATGTAAATTGAACCAAAAATCCATACACTTACTACAAATTTGTCCATTTGGCATGCAACCCACCTCGGCCAAATGTATATCCAGCCCTCACATTATCTCTTGCTCTCTTGCCTCTGTTACTCTTTACCAAGTATTCTTCGGAATGCATACTTTCTCTCAATTCCTCCCACTCTTTGGGAGATAGACTGGAGTCGAACCTCTCTTTTCCCAACATGATTTTTTTTTGCAACTATATCTATAATTATTCATCAAAACTCTCATCCTTTGCTTGTAATATTTTGTAGAGATTTTTCCACCAGTAGTCTCAAAAGAATTTTCAATTTTTTGTATAACATTTTCCATAGCTCATGGATCTTGCTCTACAAATTTTGATTTACAAATATCCAAATGGGCCCTACATCTTACACCCAAATTGGTGGCCCACTTTGTAGCATTTGGCCCAATGGGCTCACCATCTCTTGATATCTCAAGCAAGAATGGCTTGTTGCCTTCTAATTTTCTTTCTTTTGCATTCCTATCAATATATCTGTACAAATCTTGACTTAATCTTTGTCTTTTGACAAAAGCATCCATATCTTCTATTAAATTACCACTACCAGTATTTCTGGCTGATCCACTAGTTCCATCAAAAGTTCTAGATGCAACAGGTGCACTCTAAGGCACAACAGATGCAAGTGGTCTCTCTTTATGAATTTCATTAACTGGAACTTCATGCTCCTTGGCCACATCAGGTGTGGCATGAGTAGGTAGATCAGTACCAATCTCCATGGATTCCACATCATTAAATGCATCCTTTAATGTTGAAAAAAGCATCTGCAGACCTATTGTTCCTTTTCCCTAATGTTTTTCAATAATCTCTCTTAGACTTAGTCTTAAGAGATCATCACAACGTTGCACATCACCATGTGCTATATCAGGTTGCACATCACCATGTGATATATCAGGTTGCACATCACCATGTGCTATATCAAGTTGCACATCACTACATGCTATATCAGGTTGCACATCACCATGTGCTATATTAGGCTGCACATCACCATGTGCTATACCAGGTTGCACATCATCACAACTATTGTTTTCACCAACTACATTTGTTGAATCACAAAAGTGTTGGATTCTATGAGATGGCGACACTGTATCTTTTTTTTCCTTTTGTTTTTTCTCCTCATTTTCTTTGCACTCTTTTTGTTGCCTATAAAACAAAAAAAATGCCATATTATGTCTTATATGCATAAAGCTCTTGCCTATAAAATTTGATTAAACACTATTAAACGAATAATATACTACTTAGTGGATTTACAACTCGCCTTTTCCAACCAAGACTCAAAAATGCCATATTATGTCCGTAGTACCCACCAAGATCCCCGAGGTCTTGTGTTATGCTAGGGCATCCTTTTGTGCTTGTGGTTATCTCAATACCTGGCCCGACCAAGGTCTTTGTGACCTTGGGGTGTTGGGATAGCCTTCTTGTCTATTGTGTTTGTTTTATGCATTAGACACTAATTCTCCTTGGTTCTTCATACCTTGGCATCTTGTGTCTTATGCTATAGCAAAAATCAATGCTCCGAAGATGGCAAATTGCATTAGGATTGCATTTCATTTTCCATTCTATCATCTTGCATGTATCCCCCCATCAATTCATCCTTCATCCTTATCTCACATCTCCATCCTATCCCCATCCATTCCATTTAGCCTAAATCATCTAATCATATCCTCGGTCTTGTTCTCAATCTTGTTACAAGCCTAGATCCAATCATCCTCCTCATCCTGATCATCATCATCATCCCATTCTATTCTTCCATATCCCTTTAGTGTTGTTTGGGATGTATCCTTCCCTCGTCAACAACACTTTCATCATCCTCATCGGGAGGTACTCTTCCCTATCCTTTAGTGGTGTTTTGGGATGTATCCTTCCCTCATCAATACCACTCATTGGGATGTATCCTTCCCTATCCTCATTGACAACATTCCATCCATCCTCAACCCCTTTTGGCTTGTACCTTGACTGGGGCAACATCATCTTCATCTTTGCATCCATTTTTGTTTCCCAACCTCCTGTTGCCTTTTCATCCTTTCATATCCATCCCTTTTCATCCTCTTCCTCATCTCCCATTTCATCATCTCATCCATTTCAAGAGCACATCCGTGTTCTCTTGAACCCGCATGTCCTCTCGAGGGGGCATCCTTATCCCTAATCTTCATCTTCACCTCCATCATATTTCTTCCTAGTCATCCATTTGATGACTGGGGCATCCTTCTCAATCTAACCATCTCCTTCTGGGTTCTATATTTTAATATTCTTTGAAATGATGCTACTTTGTAACACCATCTCAAAGAGGGGAAAAATGTAGACATCCAAATTTGGACACTTAATTTATCCAAATTTATCACTTTTCACCTAAACATCCTCTTATCCAAGTTAATTAAGTAATATTACTATTATTTAATTAATATCCTTAATTCTGTCAAATCCTTAAGGTATTTAATTAATAATTAAATACCTTACCCTCCTTAATCCCCTTTTCATCAAATGAATTAAATAAATATTACATTTATTTAATCCCTCACATGTCATTTTCATCTAATCCTAATCCATCTTCTAATCTCTTCATTAAGAATGTGCACATGCCTAATCCTTGATTAGGATGTGTCACAT
>VDFB02339020.1:0-117601 GCA_007258455.2 Sequoia sempervirens
CTCTTGCTTAGATTAGTGTAGGAAGTTGCTTAAGTGCACCCAACTTCCTTTTAGTTGGTCTCAGAGCTTGACCAACTTTGACTCTATTGTTGGGTTTGAAGGGTTTTTTGAGTTGATCTTTGTTTCAGTGGGAGTTTTATAGGAATATTTTGTGACCTTGTTGCAAGAAAAATATGGAAATCACATCTAGTAGAATTGAAATGGAGAAGTTTAATGGTGGAAACTTTGAATGTTGGAACTACAATGAATCTGTTCACTTTAGATAAGAGTGCAAGGAAGAGAAGAAGAAGAAAGACAAAAAGAGTTTCTCAAATTATGACTTTGATATATCTTGTCAAGATGATGCAGATGCATTTGTTACAACTTTGACAACACATGCATCAAAAGATGTGTGGTTGATAGACTCAGGTGCTTCTTTCCACATGACCTCTCATAGAGATTGGTTTTTGAAGTATGAAGAATATGATGGTGGGAAGGTGTATTTGGGTGATGAATCTCACCTAAAGATTGTTGGTTGTGGAAGAGTCAAAATCAGATTTTTTTCAATAGAAGAGTGAAGGGGATTGATGGTGATTTTTATATCCCAAGTTTTGTAGGAAACCTACTTTCTATGAGTAAATTGAATGATTCAAGAGTGAAAGTTGTTTTCTCGAGTGGAGGATGCAATATGATGAGAGGAGCAATGGTATTGACTAATGGTGTTTGGATTAATGCACTGTTCAAGTTGGATGCATGCACTGTTCAATGCAATAGTTTCTCTGACAAATCAAAATAGAAATCTCTAGATTTTTCATTCTCATCATCAAATCAAGTAGAGAAATATGTGGCAACTACGTCTGATATTCATGCATTATGGGTACCAAAGGGTGCTCATTCCTTAGAAATGAAGCTTCCCGTAGGGTAGACAGTGCTATGGCATCAATGACTTGGTCACATTAGTAAGAAGGGTCTTAGAGCTTCAAAATATAAGAGCCTTGTTGGAGGCCTTGATTATTGTAATCTTGAGTTGAACTTTTGTAAACATTATTTTTATGGAGAACAACATCATGTTACTTTTCACTCTAGTTCTCACAAATCTTCTGGGGTTTTGGAGTATGCTCATGCATATGTGTTTGGTCATGCTAATGTTCCTTCGTTGTTAAAATCTGAATATTTATGAGCAGGATCATGATGGGCCAAAATGTGGCAATATGATGGGTATGTGGCTGATGACTCTTTTTTACCCAAAATTAATGAAATGAAAAAGGTTTTTAAAGTAGATTCTCAGCTTTCCACCAATATAAATTATGCTTTACTTTGAATTTAATAAGTAATTATTATTCATTTTCTATTCAAATTACGACTAAAATCTTAATTTATAGACTGATTGAAAAACATCTATAACTTTCAAACAGTATCACATTTTTTGAATCCAAAACATGCATCACATTCTATGCTTTGCATAATATAGGATTAAAAAGAAAAATTGAATTTCGGAAGTTTTGACCAAGTTAAGGTGGTTAGACATACAATGATTTTTATATTTTAAAAGTTTTAATAAAAAAATCATAGTGGTATTATTTACTTGGAAAAAAATTTAAAAATATGCATCACATTGGGACATGAATCCTCTACTTATAACTAAAATATTATCATTTTGTTGTGGTTAGGGTGGTTAGATAGACACCTACTTCTTTTTTCAATAAATTTAAGTACTACTACATTGAAATTTTAAATTTTCACCAAATAGATTTTTTTTTAAACAAACCTAGTAGTTTAGAAACTACATTCAATTTTCTACATATTCTATTCTTACATAATTTTAAACTAATATAGATAACTTATTCAAAATTTTATGTCAAGTTGCCTAACTCTGATTTTTCTAATTTTTTTGCCACTTAAGGGCCTATTTTTTCCATGATCATTCTGCACATAATTATTATAATTATAATTAAAAATAAAAATGTTACTTTCATAGATGATGATAGTAGAAGGACATTTGTTTATTTCCTCGGGAGTAAATATAAAGTTTTTACTCGATTTAAGGAGTTTAAAACCTTGGTAGAAAATTAGACTAGTAGAAAGATTAACTGTTTAAGGACTAACAATGGTGGTGAGTTTTATTCAACAAAGCTTGACAAGTTCTCTAAATGGCATGAGATTGAGAGACATAATAAAACTCCATAACAAAATGGAATTATAGATAATATGAATAGGAAATTGATGGAGAGGTCTAGTAGTATGTTGAGTAGTGCTGGACTTGAGTAGAAGTTCTAGGCTGAAGTAGTAGCCACTGCATATTATTTAATCAATAGATCTCAAACTTCAACTCTTGTTGTTAAGATGTGCCCATGGAGGAATGGTCTGGTAAAAATCCTTCGATGAGACATCTCAGAGTATTTGGTTGTGAAACTTACACTCATGTTCTAAGTGAGAAGAGGCTTATGTTTGGGAATAAGGTAGTTAAGTGTACCTTCATTGGCTATGGTTTCAGTGTGAAGAGGTAGAAGCTTTGGGATCCAATGGCCCAAAAGGTTCTCTATAGTAGAAGTTTAATTTTTGGAGAGAGGAAACCTTCCATAGTTGAGCTATAGCTAGAGATAGAGGTTTAACAAAAGGAGGTTGTTCAAGTTCCACTTACTCCAATGAAAGAATAACTATGTACTCCTATTGAACTTGATGATGAGGAGACTTTGAGAAGCTCTAAAATTTATGAAGAAGAAGAACCTCAACCTCAGTAAGTAAGGAGGACTATGAGAGATAGGCAACAACCTGATAGGTTTGGTTATTCATTATTGGATTCCAGTTGCATTTTTGCTTTGATTTCTAAAACTAATGAGCCTAGGATTGTTAGAGAGGATATGGGTATGAATGATGTAGATTCCTAGCTGAAATCCATTCTATATGAAAAGATGATTGTATTAAAGAAAAATGATACATGGAATCTGGTCCCTTTTCCTAAAGGACAAAAACTTTTGGGATGTAAATGTGTGTTGAAGAGAAAATATGGTCCAAAGGGTAGTGTTGAGAAGTATAAGGCTTGGTTGGTTTCTAAGATGTATTCTTAGGTGGAGGGAATTGACTATGGTGATATTTTATCTCCTATTGTGAAGCTGACATCTATTTTAGGGTATGTGTAGGATCATCATGGAAAAAACAGGGCCTTAAGTGGCAAAAAATTAGAAAAATCAAAGTTAGGCAACTTGACATAAAATTTGAATAATTTATCTATATTATCTTTAAAATATTTAAGAATAGAATTTGTAAAAAATTGAATGCAGTTTCTAAACTACTAGGTTTGTTTAAAAGAAGAAGAAATCTATTTGGTGAAAATTGGAAATTTTAATGCAGTAGTACTTAAATTTCAGGGAAAAAAAAAGAAATAGGTGTTTGTCTGACCACCCTAACCACAATAAAATGATAATATTTTGTTATAAGATTTTAGATATAAGTATAGGACTCATGTCCCGATGTGATGCATATTTTTTTGTAATTTTTCCAAGTAAATAATTAATTATGAATTTTTTATTACGACTTTTAAAAATATTAAAAACTCATATATGACCAACAACTTGGTCAAAATTTCATAAATTCAATTTTTATTTTTAATCCTATAGTATGCAAAGCATAGAATGTGATGCATGTTTTGGATTCAAAATGTGATACCATTTGAAAGCTATAGATGTTTTTCAATCAGTCTATCAATCAAGACTTTAGTCATAATTTGAATAGAAAATGAATAATAATTACTTATTAAATTCAAAGTAAAGAATAATTTTATATTGGTGGAAAGTTGATAATCTCCTTTAAAACCCTTTTTCATTTCATCAATTTTGGGTAAAAAAAAGTCGTCAGCCACATACCCATCATATTGCCACTTTTTGGCCCATCATGATCCTACACATACCTTTTATTTGAGTTATCACTTACAAAAACATATGATCTTGAAGTGGAACAAATGCATGTGAGGAAAAAATTCCTTCATGGTGACTTGGAGGAATATATTTATGTTTTATGTCATAGACAAAGAATTTCATGGTTAACAGTAAAGAAAATATGGTTTACAAGTTGAAAAAGTCTTTCTATGGTCTTAAGAAATCTCCTAGAATGTGGTACTAGAAGTTTGATATCTATGTGTTGTCATAAGGATTTATGAGATATAAATTTTACCATTGTGTATATTACAAATATGATAATGGTCATATTCTCATAATTCCATATGTTGTTTTTGGGAATGGTAAAAGATTAATTTCAAACTTGAAGTCTTAGTTGTCAGTATAGTTTGAGATGAAGGATCTATGTGCAATGAGGTATATTCTTGGGATGGATATCGGAAGAGATAGAGCTAACATAAAGCTTTGATTAATCTAGAACAGGTATATGAATATAGTGTTGGAGATGTTCAACATGACAACTCATAGATAGTTAGTTATTCCTATAATGCAGGCAACAACACTTTTTGTGGAGGATTTTCTAAAATCTCCTACTAAGATGGATGATATGACTAGAGTACCATATGCAAGTGTTGTTGGTAGTATTATGTATGCTATGGTGTAAATGAGGCCAAACATTTCCCAAGCAATGAGGGTCCTTAGTCAGTTTATGGCTAATCCTAGATGGGTACATTGGGATGTAGTGAAGAGAGTGTTCAAATATTTATAAGGTAATTTTAAGTATTCCTTATGTTTTCATGGTTATCCTACTAGACCTCAACACTCAATGAATATTTGTGGATATATGGATTCAAATTGGGTAGATGAAATTGATAGCAAAAGGTCCACCAGTGACTATATGTTCATGATGTATGGTGGTTCTATTAGTTGGATGAGTAAGTGATAGGCTATAGTCGCTTTGTCCACTATAAAAGAAGAGTACATGGCAGAAAATGATGCTTGTAAGGAAGCCATTTGACTTAAGAATTTTTTTCCTAATATTGGTTTTGATGTAGGGAAGATTACTATTTGGTGTGACAGTCAAAGTGTTATTTTCTTGGCAAAGAATCCTACTTTCCATGCTATAACAAAGAAGATTTATGTTCAATTTCATTTTGTTTGTGATATGGTGGAAGATGGTAAGGTGAAGTTGGAGAAGGTTGACACCATGACGAATGTTGTAGATGCATTGACAAATATAGTGAGCATAGATAAGTTCTGATAGTGTTCAAATTTTATGGGCCTCATGACCTCTAGTAGTTAAATCCTATTACTTCCATTGAATCTTCAAAGGTTTTCTACAAGTGGGAGAATGTTAGGAAAATGAAGGTGTCTCTTTGATTTTTCCATAGCATTTATTCTTTAAATATTAAATGTTGCTAATTTTTTCACATTCTCTTATGAGTTACAACTTGATTTTTTTATTCTAATGAGGAATCAAGTTGGAGAGTTGATTTTGTAGGTGGAGTTGTGCATGAAGTAATTTACTATTTCTGTGTTGAGTTTGTATGGAATGAGTTTTCAAGGTGTAGTCATTTTGGCAAGTGCACTTTTTTTTCTTTTTTTCTTTTTTTTTTTTTTACGTCATAAGTTTTTGATTTATATATTAAATAAAGAAGATTACAATCATTTGTGAATGCAAGTAATTATTCTACCATCAAACACCAACAAATCTTGACCCAACCATCTGCACTAAAAAACTACCTAAGGGACAAGCCAAAAAATGAAGCCCAACCTACCATAACCGACCAAAATAGGAAACCCAACCAACCAGAACCAACCACCCAGCCACCCAAGCAGTCAACCATCCCAACAATCCATGAGGGTTCAGCCCCAACCACAAAAATACAAACCCTGTACACCCAAAATTCTTAAAATGGCCATTAACAGGCCAAATTTCCTAACCCTGCATAGTGAGAACACCATTCAACCCGAGAAAATAAGCCCATTTAACTACCAGAACCACTAACTACAGGAAAAAAATTCATAGAAAGTTGCTTATAGCAGAAAATTCTTCAAAGACCTTTACCCACTCGACACCACCTGTCGCTAGTAGGCTGAAGAATTTCTTCAAGTAGTCGATAGCCAGTACTGCCACCATTCTATGTTTCCTCAATGTCGGGCCACTCAAGTCGAGGAAGAATGAAAATAACTTCACCGCCTCATCCAAGCCCTAAATAATTGCAAAGTCACCTAACCTCAGAACACCTCTGCCCTCCACAAAAAATCCCAACACCTCATCTAAACCACCTACTAGGTCCTTTCGAAACAACTTTACCAACAACAGTTTGGCCTTAACCTTAGATACACCATTATCCAGAAGAGAAGTCAAGAACCGAGAATAGATGTGAAGGTTGTCTCTTCTGAATTCCTTGTTGGCCAAATGACCAGCTCCCAAGATTATTTTTATCGCCACCAAGACTAAAGGATCCTTGTTTGTGAGAATCCACTTTAGACATTGGTCTTTAATTTCTCTAAAGGAGACTTGTCCAACCGTCAATTTTAGAGAGATTGGTGTGTCTACCTCAAACTTCACCACTACATCCACAGAGACCTCACTAAAAAAGTGAGATCACCTCACCATGGGCACCACCACCAGCACAAATAGAGTCTGCAATGAAAACATCCTCAAGCAAAACAAGCACCACAGAAGAATGAAAGAAAAACATTAAAAATCCAACTTAAACACTGCAGCTCAATTACTGCCAAGTACCAATCCGCCGCCACCCCTTCTAATGACAACCATCCAAATGTGTTGCTTTTGATTCGTAATAAATGACCTCTAGGTAATGATTCCTATGACATCCTCAAGCTCAGGGAAGGAAAATGTCACCTAAGCCACGTGACCAACATCCTAGTCACACCCCTCAACGTCCCCCTTAGCCCTTCCACTCTACCACTGTAACATCCAACTAGCTCTCCTAGCATGCTAGTACTGAGGAGAAGAAAAAAGGGGGGGAGCCCACCCAACCACCCACAAAGCTTAATTCCTTACTACACTGAGTTCTTTAAGATTTAGACTAGTCATTCCCATGTTTGATAGACTTTCAGATTCAACATTACCTTCCCTCAGCGTATGGTTGAACATCACTTGTTCAAAACACTTTAGTTTTTCTAGTGCAGCTTCCAAAAACTCCCCCAACCTCCAATTGTGAATCTAGCAAGACCTGAGGGAATTTGTTACAAAAGTGAAGTCCCCTTACACCACAAGATTTTTAACACCGATTTCCTTGCAAAGACTTAGACCAAGAAGGAGGGCTTGGAATTCTGGAGCATTATTAGTGCCATCTCGAAGGGAATTTTCCATTCTTCCCAAAACATGACCTGTGGAGGTTTGAACAATACAATCGGCCCCCAATGGCCCCAGATTCCCTTTTGAGGCACCATCAAAATTTAATTTGACCCAACCCTAGTCAGGAGGAAGCCACACTACCATGTTCCTCATATCCATTAACATTGCATTCCCTACACCTCCAAAAGGTAGAGCTTTGATCCCAAACCATTGTTTTAATACCCAAGCATCCCATTTTACAAAATTTATTTTGCCTGGGTTTTTGTCCTCCAATCTTGCATTGAAAAGTTCTACAATGCATACCTCTATTTTACACTACAACTTTGGAATCAACATCTCCTTGTTCTAAAAAAGACGTTGGTTCCTCTCCTTCCATACTTCCCATTACACCATTCAAGGACTCATCACCAATAAATCCCCAAAGAGAGAATTCTGAAAAAATTTAGGCTAGGCAATAAGAAGCTCTAACAATGTGCTGGGGAAAGTTGTAGACCAGTGCAACTTCACACACAACCAACTCCAAATTTGATATGTGAACTTGCAATTTAAAAAAAAATGATCCACTGTTTCCTCTACCTCTTGACATAATGGTCATCTAGACAGTCCATGATAACCCATTTTGATAAATCTACCCCTAGTAAGAACTCTTCCCTCTGCCACTGCCCAAACGAAAAAATCCTACCTTTGGGAGACATGCTTTATTTTAGCATAGTCTCGTTGGGACCATCAAACTTCCTTCCTCTGTTGAAGACATGATGGCATATCCAATTTTAGTGGAGTAAACACCACTAGGAGACACATCCCATCTCAAGTAGTCCCTTCCCTGCCTACACCAAATTCTTCTTTTTTCCAATACTTGCTCAAATGCTTCAATTTCCTAAACTTCAAGATTCAAACTCCTCACCAATTTCCACACATACAGACCCTCCGAAGAAGGATCCAAGAAGTCAATGTAATCATAAAATTTTGGACCCCAAACTTGCTCTGTTATTTCCCTTACTCATTTGAGCTTAGGGTTTTTGGCCAAGGTTGGATGCCCTTCCCATCCTTGATTTCCCATGTGAGATAATTAGTAATGAGATCCTTGGAATTCCTGATAAAATTCCATATGCGGCACCCCGTTGGTAAATATTTTTCCACCAAGAAGCAACAGGGATCTTCTTCCAAATATTTTTCTCTCACTATCTTCACCCATTTTAGATCAAGATGAGAGTGAATAGCCCAAGCTAACTTTTCCCCCAACGCCTTATTTTTCCAAATAAGATTCCTAAGACCAACACCATCTCTCTCACATTTTTCATAGACCTTTTACCATTTTATGAGGGAAAATTTCTTTTGATCAGAGTTACCTTTCCAGAAGAAGTCCTTCATCACATGATTCAATATCTCTCTCATTCCCAGTGATAACTGTAGGCAAGACATCATAAAAATAGGAAGAGAAAAAAATACAGAATTCAACAATGTTAATCTACCCGCCCAAGAGAGCCATCAATTCTTCCATGATAAAACCCAATCCTTGCAGTGTTCCACCAAGGATTTCCATAAATTTCCACTTTGAGTTCCTTTGGCCAGAAAAAGTCCCAGGTATTTACAAGGTAATTGACCCTTCTTGAATCCTAAAATTCTCAAGATTTGAATTTCACACGGGAAACTAATATTAAAGAAAAAGATCTCAGATTTGGCCTTACTCACCTCCTTCCTTGAAGCCCTGAAGTAATCCCTTAAGATACCTTTCAACCTTTTCACTTCTCTGACCGAGGAAACTCCAAACAACATTGTGTCATACGCAAACTGCTGGTGGGTTATATTAGGTAGGCTTCTAGTAACTTGTAGACCCTCTACCCAATCATTCCTTCTTTATTTTTCTATCATCCTTCCCAAGGATTCTGCCATTATGATAAAAAATAATGGGGATAAAGGGTCACCTTGTCTCAAGTCTTTGGAGCCAGTGAAGAAACCCTCAGGAGAGCTATTGACCAGCACAAAAAATTGCGGGCAAGCCACCCACTTAAACAACCAATCTAGCTAGTCCTTTTGAAATCTAAAGGATTCCATTAACTTGAACAAGAACCTCCAAGTCACTGTTTCATATGCTTTCTTAATGTCCAACTTCAAAAGAATCACCAATATTTTTAATTTCTGAACTAAGTGTATGACTTCTTGAGCAATAATTACCCCATCTAGGATTGATCAAACAGGAACAAAGCCTATTTGATCCTCTAAAATAATCGAAGGGAGAATCTTCTTTAACCTGTTAGCTACCACTTTGGCTAAAATTTTATAAAGTGTGTTACAAAGAGAGATTGGGTGGAAGTCTTCCCAAGAATCTGGTTTCTCCTTCTTTGGAATGAGGGAAATTAAGGTGTTGTTGACTTCCTTAAGGACACTTTTAGTGCTTCTTGAGTCCTATAACACCTCCCAAATGTCTCTTCCCACAAACCCCCAACATTTCTAAAAAAATGCTACCGGACCCCCGTCTGGCCCAGGGGATTTCTTTGGCTACATTTCAAAGACTACCTCTTTCACTTCTGCTTTAGTGAACTTAGAATTTAAGGCCTCGAATTGAGCTTGGGACATCAATTTCGGTATGGATTTCAATGAGACATTTTGAGCCTCTAAGTTTGATCCATCCCAATCATTAAGTAGATTCTAAAAGCACGAGACTACTGAGGTTCTAATTTCCATAACGTCTTCCACCAAACTACCATCTGCATCCTTCATACAAGAAATTTTATTCAGCTCCCTCCTTGCCTTTGTAGAGTTGTGGAAGAAATTAAAATTTTGATCTCCTACTTTTAATCAGACTTCCCTAGATTTTTGTTACCAAAATATCTCCTCTTTTGCTAGAAGCTCATTTAGATGTTTAGATAGATCCTATTCTTTCTTATAACAAACATCATCCATCCCATTAATCATGATTTCTTCCACAAGGAGAGAAAGCTCACTTTTCATTTGTATTTTTTTAGCAAAAATTTTCTTAAAAGATTCATTGTTCCATTGTTTGAGTTGTTGTCTCACAAATTTTAGTTTTGTGACCACATTGAACATACAAAATCCCCCAAGAGAGATCCTTCCACCACATTTCCATCTTTTTTATAACTTAAGGGTCCTTAAACCAGATCATTTCAAATTTGAATGGACATCTCACCAGACCCTTCTCACCCTCAATTTGGAGCTAAATTGGGAAATGATTAGAGCCAACCCCCAAGTTAATTTTACTTTCAAAGGTAAAGGGGAAGAGCCTCAAATCTCCTTTAAAGAAGAATCTATCCAATTTTTCTGCAATGCTACCAAACCCTTTCCTTCAGTTTTTCCAAGTAAAACAACCATTTCATATTGGAATTTCCATTGGCGAGTTCCTTTCCACAAAATTTTGGAATTCATAATGAGATTGCAACATTTTCCCTGAGCCTCCTTTTTTATCCTCTTGCCGAAGAATGGAATTGAAGTCATCCCCAAGAATGCAAAAATCTCGAACCATCCCACTAAGGACCCCATCTAATTCTAGCCATACTTTCCTTTTTTGAATGCATAAGGAAAGACCATAAACATTGATCAAACAAAATTGTAGATTTGAAATCAAACTCCTTACCCTACAAACTAGCCAATGGAGACTTGATTTTAGGCTCTCCACTAACATAGATTTACGCTTCCAAATGATTATTAGACCTCCCGAGGCACCCTCTGCTTCCACACCAACCCATTTCCACACCTTTAGCTTCTTGCCAAAATTTACTAGATCTGAAACTCCTAGTCTTCTTTCTTGAAGAAGAAAAATGTCTGCTTCACTGACTTCCAAATTCCACCTGATAAGGCTCCATTTGTTAGGGGCATTTAAGCCCCTAACATTCCAAGTTAAGAGCCTCATTATTTTTCAGGAATGGTATCACCCTTCCCTACTTTAATCATTAAATCTATCTTCTTCTGGCCACAAGTATCCCCATCCATTTTCCTCTTCTCTTGATTAGGGATTCTATCTCTCTTTTTGTGTTCACCACAGTCCAGCGATGATTTAAAAATGTCCCTCTCACAAATACCTAGCTTAGTTTTAGCTGCAATCAAACCTTCAAAAAATTTATGTTTCTTGTTGGACTACGAGCTAAGAAGTTCCATATTCCCTACCCCATATTTCATCACCAATTTCTGAAAGCCTTCAAATTCATAACCTTCTTCCAGTGCCCTAGATTTTTCCTTAGCTACCACCACTAGTTCCACCAACTCCTTCCCCACTTCTATCAGTGAGTCAAATTCCACATTCTAGCAATCTCCTCCCAAGAGCTCCAATGCTTCTCAGATCTTCTCATCTAAAATCATATCCTACTCCCCCTAAACCTTCTCCAACTCCTAAAACTCCTCCACCTCACTGGATTTGGAACCTAAGATTGGTTTTGTCTCATCTCGCAATGAAGTCGTAGCTGAGGATGCTGGAGAGTTCCTAAGAGAATTAGACTATTTCTTTAGAACCATTTCCTCTAAAGGTGTGTTGATGGTTGTATCAACCCCTAATTCCCTAACCTTCGGCCTAAGAGAATCTTTTGAAGCCACTAGGGAGCTGCATTTCCCTACTTTAGCTTTTTAGTGTCTGCACCCCAATGAACAAACCAAATTATTTCAAGTGAAAGTGTCATGTTCTAGCTTCTGAGTCTAGCTCCCATAATCTATTATAAGTTCAATCTCTCCCCAAATATGCCGAGCTAGTGTGTTATCCACGCATATTCACACATAAGTTTGGTTTTTCCTTTCCATCTTCCTTTCCTTTGCACATACAAAAGTACCTAGCTGGTTCCCTATTTCCTCCAATATAATGGGAGCCCAATATTCTTAAGGTAGATTAGGCAAAGAATACCAATCTTGAAGGGTTTCAATCACATGAGTTGTCGGATCAAAACCAACCCTCCATTGTCTCAAATAGAAACCACACCCATCCAAAACACATACACCATTGATAATTTCATCTCTTATGCTTCTAGAGGGGCACGTTACCAAGAAGAAGCCATTTTGAAGCATTTTGAACTGCAAGTTTGACCCCCAGTGCTCTTTCCATCACTTGACCAAATAATCCTAGTTAATGTCCACACCATACCATTTCCCTATTAGAACTAGGTTTTCTAGGCACAAAACCTTTGCATGAAGCTTAGTAGAGCTAATTACCACTTTGGCTCTTATGCCTTTTTCCTCATTGAGCAATTGTGAGACGTTTTGTCTTTGATCCCCAACTGAGACTTCTTCCCTTTCTTCGTCCCATTCCTTGGTGGGCAACTAATTTTTCCACATCAAACCTCTAGGCAAGTGCACATTTTACATGTTTAGGTTTAGTGATAATTGGAAACTTTGCAATGTGGAATGTGGTGACAATTGGAAACTTACCATTATGTGTGTGCAGTGGTTTTGGTGCTTTCCATGTAGCATCTTCATTTTTTGTTAGTTTTTTTTTAAATGTATAATTTATGCATTGTAAGCTCTTATATATATTAAGCACTTGTATTTTGGAGTTGTAGTTGTTGTTTTGTTGAAGTGGGTCATTATGCTCTCTAAATTACTCTAGAATTGAGAATAAGTGTGAAGACTCATGCAAGAGAATAGATATGGAATTATATTGTAACTTTTCAATTGTTTCTACATAATATAATTGAGTTTTGTTTTTGAGTGTGGGGTTTTTCTCCTGAAAGGTTTTTCCCCATGTAAAATTTTGTGCTACGAGTTCGTTGTTTATCTGTTTATGATATGTATGTGCATCTAAATCTTTAACAGTTAAAGGTGTTTAAGATTTTTTTGCAATCCTCTCATGCTTAATTTTGTGTAAGATGTTGCTTCCATGCACCCAACTTCCTTTCAATGATTTTACCTATTTAATCAATTTTTGTTAATTAAATTTGATATAGTGCCAAATGAGCCCTTTTTGAAATGCAAAGAATGCACTAAGATTAATTCATAAAATCCTCTAAATATTTTTCATGTGTATGGTTTTAGTAAATAGGTGAAGCTTAGTTAAATTGTGTTAAATAAGTATTTGGCTTGAGAGGGAACTTATTCAATATCTATTCGATACATTTGAATAAATATAAGAACAATAGAAAATACAAAATTTATAATAATAACCAATTACTTCTTTGCATATCTTTTTCTCCATGGATTCTGATAGGCTCATTTGGATGCCTTCCAAGTCAAATAATTATAAAGTAATCCTATGCTACTCGTCAAATATTCAAAAAGGAAATTTTGAATCAACAAATTGGCCCCGCAATTTTTCTTGGAACTCTACAATTCTTCCAAAAGTTGAAGCATTTCCATGGTTGGATTTAAACAAAAATATCATTACCTAAAAGAGGTTGGTGAACTTGGGCATATCTTCCCCTTTAAATTTTGTATTATGTGGCCAATAGGAAGAGAACATACACCATCTTTTATTCACTTGTAAATTCTCTCAACAGTGTTGGTCATGACTCTAAAAAAAACTAAACTGGGTTGTGCCCCTCCAAAACTCTTTGTTCACATTTTTTTCCTCATGGCCACTAATGATTAGAGACTATATGTTCTCCTCAATTTGGGCATTAAGCCCCTAAAATGTAAAATGGTGCCTATGGTGGGAAAGAAACAACAAAATATTCAGAAAGGAGCACCATGCAGTCGAAGAATTAATATGGAGAATCAAAAGGATAATATATGAGTTAGAAATGTCTAACGTATACAAATCAAATAGCAGAGGTACAATATTTTCAAACGTGGATGTAAAAATATCCTCTTAGTATGAATTGATTCACTCCCTAACCCAAAGACATGGTTACCAAAATGAAAGCTGAACTGCAACATGATGGTTTGGAATCCACTACCAATGGGTGCAGTGAAACTCAATTTCAATGGGGCCTCTCATAGAAACCTAAGATATTTTGGTGTTATATGTGTATTGATGGACCATAAATGAAGCATTATTAGCACCCTTGCAATAAAATTGCTAGATGGTAGAATTAATAAGGCTAAGGCACAAGCACTATTTTCTAGTTTGAAAATAAAAAGTTCGTTAGGCATCGAACATATATGGATTGAGGGGGATTCCATGATTATAGTTTACCCATGAAAGAAAACAAATGTAGTTAGTTGGTTGCTAAGTACCATACTAAAACAATGACTCAAAGAGTTACAAGTCTTTGATTTTGATGCAGGGGCATTGTTCATTTTAACATTTTGATTTTCTTATTTTTATTTTTTTCTTCCAATTTTGGCTTGCTAGGTGAATTAGGGGGGACCTGCGTGGTAAGGAGGAGAAGTCAATTTAGCTCCCTATTTTGGATTGAAACCCAAGATCAAGAAAGTGCACATGGTGGGAAGACACAATACACATGCAAATAAAATAAAATAATTTCTTTTTGTTTTTCATACCTACAAATGAGAAGAAAATAAAATTAGTTATAATATTTTAGTTAACATTGAAAATCAAGAACATGAGAAAGGATTGATGGGTGTAAAAGGGAGTGGCTAATCTTGGTGGTGAAAATGAAGTTAGTTATTTTTAGTTGGGGGATTGAAGAAAAAAAATTGACTTCAAGAAGGGTGGCACACATAGGAAGTGGAAAAGAATGGTTGCAGAAGGAGAAATTTAGGAGATTTTTAGCACTGGGGAGGTTGAGAAGAAAATAAGAGATTGATAGGGGTTGTTAAGGAAGCTTGGGAACATAGAAAAAAATGAGAATGTGAGCAGATTTCTAGTGCAAAAAAAAAAGGAAGAAAGAAAGGGATCATCATGGGTAGCAAAGGGAGGAAGTTGTTGGGTGAAAGAAAAAGAGAATGGAGGGGAAGCATGGTATGGATTTTAGAAAACTACAAGCCATGTTTTGAGTGCATTATAATACCATAGCTATGCAATAAGGAAAGAGTGATATTTTTTACACATTCCTCTATTGTGAAAACATTGTTATGAGCATTTCAGGAGATAAAATCTTTCCTTCATCATTGCAACCTCTAGCTAGGTGTGATAATTGGTTTTTTAGTTTTTATGTTATCAATTAATAATTTGAATTGCATCTCTACATTGCTCATGTGAGTCTTTGGAGTTGAGTGGAATATGTTTTTGTGGTTCCTTGCCACAGTTTCTAGCTAATGTGGTGTTGAAAAATGCATATACATTATTGTTGTTCTTAGTTTTTCTTACATTAATTTTTGGTTGTCTAAGACCATATAAAATATTCTTGGTAAAAAATGAATAACGACTCTCTTTCTTGGATAAATTATTGGGCTTAAATCATTTTCATACTCATATTGGTTTACTTGTAGGGTCACAGTCTTGTAGATTGAAATAGAGTAGTTCAAAGATAGTTTTGAGTTTGGTTTTTATCGTAGCCATCAATTTCTAGTATCAGAGCCATAGGTGATTGGGTAGGGTTATGTTAAAAAAATTGCCACTAAGAAGAATTCTGAAAGGAGGTGCTAGAAGAGGCATGGAGGAAGGGGTTCTTGAAATGTTGCAGAAACTCGTGGAAGAAATGGAGGCCATGGAGCAGGTACATAGAAGAGGGTTACTTGCAAGAGATATAAGAGACAATGAAGAAGAGGAGAAGCTAGCCAAAGAAGAGGTGGTTCATGAAGAAGGAGAAAACCATGATGGAGTTGAAGTGAGAATACTGAGAGAAGTCATGGGGGTTAGAGTGAAGCCCAAGATAGAGGTTCCCATCTACTTAAGTAGCCTCAATGGAGAAGAATTCATTGATTAGATCAATGATCTTGATAAGTATTTCAAATATTAAGATGTGGAAGAGGATAAACGAGTCATGTTCACATGCACACGACTCAACGGAAACACTAGTATGTGGTGGGATTATGTTCAATCAGAAAGAAGAAAGAAGAACAAGGAAAATATAACTTCTTGGGATATAATGGTTTCCAAGTTGAAAGCCAAATTCCTTCCTAGAAATTACCAAACTAATATATTTAAAATATTATAAAATCTTATGCATAAAGAGATGAGTGTGAAATAATATACCGAGGAGTTCTATAAGTTCATAATTCAAACAAGGCATAGTGAATAGGATATGGAGAAGGTAGCCAAGTACCTCAATGGATTACAATATAATTTGGAAGATGAATTTAGTCTAAATTGTCACCCAAAACTCTTGAGGAAGCCTATCAATTTTGAATCAAAGTAGAAGAGAAGCTTATGAGAAAGAAAAATCAACAAGGAAGAGGTAAAGGAATCTAGGAGCAAGAGGAAGAGGGTAGCACTCTGGAAGAGAACAAAATACCATCAAAGTGAAGAAGTGGGCACTTCTAGTAGACAAGCTAGTATAGAGAGAGGAGGTTTCCAAAAAATAGGAGGGACACCATTTGGTAAAGGAGGTTACCAAGGAAGAGGAAGATGCTTTCCAAGAAAGTTCTTTACGTGTAATAAATTTGGTCACAAGAGTTGGGAGTGTTTTGATTTTCCATAAGGACACACAAGGCCTGAGAAGAGAAATAAGATTGTGCAAGTAGACCAAGAGAATTTGGGGTCACCTTCTCATAACTTAAAAGAACTTGAGATAGGAGTCTTTGTTGTTCAAAATACTACCATTGAAGCCACCAAAGGAGAGTCTAGATCTTGTGCAAAGGAGATATTTACTCAAGACCAATTGCAAGGCTAAAGGTAAGTATTGCAAACTTATTATTCATAGTGGTAGTACATATAATATTGTGTCAGTTTACATGTTGAAAAAGCTAGGTCTTCCTAGAATTAAACATCCTACTCCCTATCAATTTTCTTTGCTACAAAAAGGGCATTAGTTATTGGTAGATGTGTAGGCATCACTAAGTTTCAGATAGGTAGTTATAAGGACATGGTTATGTGTGACATCATTCCCATGGATGTTTTCCATGTTCTTTTGGGTAGACCTTGGCAATTTGATAGGAGATCCATACATTATGGAAGAAACAATATACCTACACTTTTAAAAAGGATGGTCAAAAGGATACATTGTTACCCTTGAGAGTAGAAGAAGGGGATAATAAGAGTAGTAGTAGCAACAAGGTTATGTTGGTGAGTGGCAAAGAATTTTTGCATGATATGAAGAAGTGGGATATGCATTAGTAATTAAGCCTAAGGATACACTAACCTCTACTAAGTTGGATGATTTTATGAAGTAGATACATGATATATTGAAAGAGAATATGGATAATGGGCTATTTGATTTTCTGAATGAGTTGTCTCTAATCAGCATTAGTCACAATATTGATTTGGTTCCAGGGGCTAGCCTACCAAACAAGGCTACATATAGATTGACTCCAAAGGAGAATGAAGAGATTAGAAAGAATGTTGAAGAGTTTTTAGAGAAAGGATTGACAAGGGAGAGTCTTAGCCCATGTACAATATGAACAATCCTAGTACCCTAAAGAAGGTGATTGGAGAATGTGTATAGACTATAGAGAAATCAATAATATTACCATTAGATAAAGGTTTCCTATTCCAAGGATGGATGATTTAATGGAATTTTTGAGTGGGTATATGTATTTTTAAAAGATAGAATTGAATAGTGGTTACCATCATATTAGAATTAGACTTGGGGATTAATGTAGACAACATTCAAAACTAATGATGAGATTTTTGAATGGTTGGTTATGCCTTTTGGACTTACAAATGTATCTATTACTTTTATAAGGCTGATGAATAATGTCTTGAAACTATTCTTAGGGAAGTTTTTGATAGTCGATTTAGATGATATACTAGTTTTTAGTAGGTCTAAGGAAGAACACAAAGCATTTAGGGTTGGTTATGAAACATTTGCATGAGGAGAAGTTGTTGATTAACCTCAAGAAGTGAACCTTTATGAAGACTGGGTTGGTTTGCTTGGATTTTGAGGTATTCAGAGAGGGATTGAAGATGGACCAGGAGAAGGTTAAGGCCATTTCTTATTGGCCAACACTGAGTATTTTTTATGAGGTAAGGAGTTTCCATGGACTTGCTAGTTTTTGCAAAAATTTTATTAAAAAATTTAGTATAGTATAGTAGCTCCTATACTTGGTACTATAAAAGTACATAAAAAATAGTTTGAATGGACTCAAGAGGCTGAAAAATGTTTTAGATTGTTGAAAAATAAAGTGACTGAACAACCTATACTTGTATTACCTAATTTTAACAAAGCCTTTCAAGTAGAGTGTGATGCTAGTGGCTTAGCAATTGGGGTTGTCCTAAGCCTAGAAGAGAAACTAGTTTCTTATTTCAATGAAAAGTTAAATGATGCTAAGAAGAAATGTTCAACTTATGATCTTGAATTTTATGCATTGGTTCAATCTTTGAAGTCGAGGCATTACTTGCTTTCCAAGGGGTTTGTAGTTTACATAGATAACCAAGCACTCCAGTTTATAAACAACCAACACAAAGTAAATCAAAGGCATGCAAAGTGGGTGGAGTACGTCCAGAGTTTTAACTTTGTGTTAAAACATAAGAGTGAGAAAGAAAATAAAGTTGTTGATGCATTGAGTAGAATAATTTGATTGCTACTAGAGATTCAGGTGAATAGTGTTGGGGGTGATCCCACAATACTGGATTACAATTTTTGGCCAAACTGGACATTGAACTATTTTTTTGTAACTAAATCTTCACTTTCAGACACCTATAGTGGCTAAACCATGAGGAATTTGAAGATGATGCAAATTAGTTATTTCTAAATTTTTTTCTATAGATTCTAAATATGTTTTTTTCAAAAAATTTGGAATCATATTGCAGTTTTTTTTCCATCTCCTTCGAAAACTAGTTTTTAACAATAAACACCATTTTTAAAGAGTGACGTTATTGGTTAACAGATAACTTTTTTCTATGAAGGATAAAATTCTTTATTTTTTGAATTTAGATTCGTAACTACGATATCTAGTGCATGGAATTGGTTTCATAGCATTTCATTGAATATTTTTTTCTTAATTAAGTCTCAAAGTCAAACCAATTATAATTTAGACATGATTTACTGGCTAAAACATAACATTTTTTTATGTATCGAAATTCAATTTTTTTTTTTTGTTGGATCAAGAACATTAATATCTAGTGCATAGATATTTTTCAATTTTTTTTCTTGATAATATGCTATTTTTCCACATGTGAAGAAAAGAGAGCTTGATTTTTGGTGAAAAACCTACATTCACAAGAAATAAAAATAATAATATAATAATCAAATTAAATCTATTTTAAATTATACTTTTAGGGAAGCGTATAAAAAGGACTACATACTTACAAAAAATAAATTTTAAATGAATTCATTTGACCCCCCAAAAGGAAAATCAAAAGGGGTTTTTTATCAACATTTTGATTGGTGTAAAGGAGACTCTGTTATAGGTATAGTTTATAACTAGTGGGCTTCTATCCAAGAGGGTTTGATCTAAGGTGGTTTGATTAGACCCTCTTCAATTAGAATCCTTTAAATGAAACTTTTCAAGGCTTAAATCATTATATTTACTAAGAGTATGTGATTTCAACAAAAATCAGGATCTCTCAAAAAGTGTAAACCACTATTGTGGGATCACCCTTGGGTTTGAGAGTTTGAAGGAGCTATATGAGAATGATGTAGATTTTAGAGATGCATATGAATCTTGCATCAGTAATATTATAAAAGATAGAGGACCATGGACTTATTTTATGTTTCAAGGTGATTTGTTATTCAAAGGTGATTCGGTTGTGCACTCCTAGAGGGTTAATGAGGGAGAATCTCTTGAAGGAGAACCATTGTGGCAACCTAGTAGAAAATTTTGGGTAGGAAAAAACTTACCTATAGCTAAGTAAACACTACTATTGGCCATGAATACAAGAAGATGTGAAGAGTTATGTGGAGGGTTGCAAAGTATGTTAGCATGCAAAGGGTTGTAGTCAAAGCACTAGTTTGTACCAACCACTACCTATGGAAAATAGACAATGGGATTTGGTAAGTATGGATTTTGTTGTAGAATTTCCTAGAAGTAAAAAAGGAAATGATTCTATCTTTTTAGTTGTAGATAGGTTTTTGAAAATGGTTCATTTCATTCCTTGTAAAGAGACTAGTAATGCAACACATCTTAGAGATAAACTGCTTTTTCAAAGAAGTAGTGAGATAACATGATATACCCAAGAATACAGTATCCGATAGAGACACAATGTTTGTGGGTCACTTTTGCAAAAAACTATGGTAGTTGGGCACCCATCTCAGTTCTATCTCTACTTACCATCCCTAAATAGATGGTCAAACAAAAGTGGTTAACAAATTTTTTGGTAATATGTTGATGTGTCTTGTTTGAAACACACTTGGTACTCGTACTTGGGATATGACTTTAAGACAAGTTGAATTTGTATATAATAATTCTCCAAATAGGAGTACAGGTTTAAGCTTGTTCTACATTGTCTATGGTATACATCTAAGGGGTGTACTTGAAATCGGAAATTTTGGTAACTTCAAGAGAAGAAGTATAAATGGTGAAGAGTTTTCCAAATGTATTTGTGACCCTCATGAAGAGGTCAGATTTCAAATTGAGGGGATAAACTAGCAGTACAAGCAGTATGCTGATAAGAAACATATAGAAATACATTTTCAGGTTGGTGATCTCATTTTGGCTCGTCTCAAGAAGGAGAGATTTCCAAAAGGTGAATACAACAAATTGAAAATGAAAAAAAATCTCCTTGCAAGATTATTAGAAAGTTTTATACCAATTCTTATGAGATATAGCTCTTCCTTGAGATATGGGTACCTCACCCATCTTCAATGCGGTTGATCTATATCCTTATAAAAGTAAGGAAATAGATGGAATAGTATACATATAATTGATTCCAAGATGGAAACAACAAGTGACCAAATTGGATCCGATCAACATTGAGTGTATCTTGGAGAAGCAATTACTGAAGAATATTTGAGGAAAGAAATATTTCAAGTACTTGTTTAAATAAAAGGATCATCCTCTGAAGGATGCCACTTGGTTAACAACTACAAAGATCTCCAAATATGGTCACTATGTTGATGACCTCATGAGTAGGAGCTCATGACTTTTTCTATCACTAGGGGAGCTTGATGTAGGGGCATCTCTATTTTCAACATTATTGTTTTCTTTTTCTTTTTTTGGCTTCCAATTTTGGCTTGTGGGGTGAATAAGTGGGGACCTGCGTGGTAAGTAGGAGAAGTTAGTTTTAGCTTTTTGTTTTGGGTTGAATCCTAAGATAAAGAATGTGCACATGGGGGGAAGGAATAATGCATATGAAAAGAAAAGAAATTAAATTCTTTTTGTTTCCCATACTTGTGAATGAGGAGAAAAGAAAAATAATTATAATATTTTAGTTAACATTTAAAATCAATAACATGAGAAAGGATTGATAGGTGTAAAAGGGAGTGGTTGATCTTAGCAGTGAAAAAGAAGTTAGTTATTTTTAGTTGGGGTATTTAAGAAAAAAACTAACTTCAAGAAGGGTGGCATGCATACGAACTGGAAAACAATGTTGGTCCAAGGAATTGGGGAGGTCGAGAAGAAAAGAAGAAATTTTTAGGGGTTGTTAAGGCATCTTGGGCACATAGAGAAAAATGAGAATATGAGAAGATTATTAGTGCAAGAAAATATAAAAGAAAGGAATCATCATGGGAAACAAAGGGAGGAAGCCATTGGGTGAAATAAAAAGAGCATGGAGGAGGAGGCATGGCATGGATTTTGGATAGCTATAAGTTGTGGGTTGTTTGCATTATGAGACCATAGCTATGAAAGAAGGAGAGAGTATGATATTTTTTATATATTCCTCTGTTGTGCAAACATTTGTGTGAGCATTTTCATGAGATAAAATCTTTCCTTGATCACTACAAGCTCCAGATAGGTGTGGTATTTGGTCTTTTTTTTGGAAATTAATAAGTTGCAATTACATCTCTACATTGTTGGAATGAGTCTTTAGAGTTGAGTGGAAGTTTTTATTTATGGTTCCTTGGCTTAGTTTCCAATGAACACAGTGTTGGGAAATGAAAATACATTATTTCTTTTCTTAGCTTTGCTTACATTACTTTCTAGTTGTGTAAGACTATATAAATATTCCTAGTGAAAAATGAATAAAGACTCTCTTTTTTGGATAAATTATTGGTTTAGGATAAATTGTTGGGCTTAAGTCCTTGTTTGCACACTTAGATTGGTTTACTTATAGGTTCATGGCTTGGTAGCTTGAAATATAGTAGTTTAAAGATAGTTTTGAGTTTCTTTTTTATCACAACCATTAGATTCTTATTAGTTTATGTATTGCTATAGAGAGGAAAATAAAGTAGAAGATATTATGGCCAATATGGTATGTGATTTAGTTTTTGGGTCACTACAATTTCACCAAAAAAATATTGCTAAATATCTCGCACTAGTGCTTCTAGCCAACAATGAACCTCACCTTACATAGGTTTCCTTGATAATATAATTTTTTTTTGGCATACAAGGCTCGAGGATTGTGGACGTCACTAGTGTATATGGCTAAAATTATGATGTGTGCATCATATTGTGTGTATTGCTTTCTTCCAGTATCAGTAGTCCATCATTATAGTTCCCATTTCACATACCTCATGCATCATGAGTTGTGGTGCTCCTCAAATAAGTTGGACCACTTTTGTATCCTTTCTTATGAAATAATCTAAACAAAAGTATTCATTAATTCATGTCACCCCTTCAATCACTATGGCCTTCCACAAAAGTGTGGATGGCCCAAGGCCATTCTGGCCTCAATAATCCTACCAAGCTTGGTGGTCTAAATATATAGAAAAAATCATGGAGGTGCCACGTGGTGCCTCCATGCACTAGCTACAAATGTGGAGAGACACTACAATAAGAATTTTCCCCCCATCCTTTTGCCATTTGGAAAGGTGGCACATCTAATAGAGGCACTAAACTATAGACACCAACAATGATTGTGTAATTGGTCAAGGCCACAGATGCAGTCCCAACCTTCTCCTCTTCCATGTGGATCTTAACCCATCCAATTTTGGATCTTGCATATAGAAAGTAGTGCCCCACAAATCCAAAAGGGTACATTTTTTGTAGGAAACTTGTTAAGGTATCATGCGGTGACTTTGTCCATCGATAAAAAGCCAACAATGCCTTTTGCTTGACTTTATGCCCTTCCCCATGACAAGCCATGTATCGTGCTAGCACATTTTAGGAAAGCCTTTAAACTCAATAAGAAATCATCATTGCATGATTTGACAGATCATCTGATGGGCCCACCATGAGGTAAAAAGGTGGCAACTTCATTTCACGATCTTTCTTTCTCTGAGCAAGAGAAACTAGACAATGGTCACTGGTTGATCACAAGATTGTAGCATTAATAAAAGTTTTCACTAAACTTAGACAATGATTTCACCATTTTAGATTCTCAACATATGGCATATTCTCACTCTCTTGAACACCATTTTAAATCTTTAGCCTCCTTTCTTTGCAAATTTTTGGCACATGTTAGTGTTGGCACTGAGGTAAGTACTTCCCACATAAATGTATTAATTGATGCATCCTCGTATCCCCTAGGTGAGGATCATCAGGATGTGAATTTATAGTCTCTTTCTATATCTATTTGAATCTGTAGAAAATTGAATGTCATTGGCTAAATGATGAATATCTCAGTATAGACTGATCATATGTGGATGCAAATCGACAACCTATAATACAGCAAATTATAAAGCTAGTCATTAATTATATGGTCATATTCATTAATGACAAATTGTTTACGTCATTTCTCCACAAGAAGTTTGTTGACATGTGTTAATGAAAAGTGAGCAATGAAGCTCTTTAAAATTATTAAAGTACCTCTTCTATCTGTAACATGTACAACTTATTAACATAACTATCCTTATCCCCCTCGCTTGAAGCATGTTGTAAGACCTCAGCTAAAATATTTAATGGGTAAATACCTTTATATTTTTTAGGTATCTTTACTTCCTTGTGAATTTTACACTCTTATCATCACTAAAAGTTTTCAAGTTCATTTTCTTAAATGTATTTATGTCTTTTCTTCTATCTTTTTGCCTTTTGAAACTTCCTTATCTGAATGCTTGCGGTGTGAACAACTCTTGAGTGTGCTAAGGATCATACATTTCTTCAATAATAGAGATCTTTTTGTTGTAACATTCTAGTAAAGTGATCAGAATCTTCTCAATTATATCTTCATCTTCTAGTTTTCATCCTTGATTTTTAACATCATTTGCTTCCAGTTCAACTCTTTGAAAGAAACTTGTAAATTCTTCACCATCTTCCATCTTCGGGTTCACAAATCTATGCTTTGTCGCTAACCCCTTTTTCAATTTTACCTTTTCATTTCCTTCATACATGTCTTTAGCTACCTCGGACTCTATATCGGCATCTAGAAATTAGCCTTGCTTGCTCATTTTTTAAGATAAACCATTACCAAATGCTTGCCACTTCCACCTTCTCATTTTCTTCATAAGCAGAGTCTCCATCTACAAAATTAATACCACGGAAACCAGGAGTTTATGCTTATTCTCCAGCATCATTCCTAGGTCTTGAAAACAAGAGAATGGCCATATCCTCTCATACATCTCTTCAATCATTGTAGTTAGTTTCAACAGGCATATTCACGGGTTTCATTTAAGTCGATGGGCAAAATTTTTGACAGAAGTATGGAAAATTCGTCAGACAGTATTGAAGTTTCATCGGTTTGTTTCATCAAAATTTTGACAAAACAATACAATTTAAAAAAATATATATATTCAAATCTAGGCATTGTTTCATCGCAATGGTGTACTAGAGCAATCCACAACTACAACAATCCATCAACAAACAATTAGACAATGGTACTCAACTAGAATTTCTTAGATATAGGTATAATATTTCAATGGGATGGATTGAAATAGGAGTCTTTTTATGTGTTTAGTGTTTGTTTATGGTGGCAGGACAATAGAAGACCAGAACACAAGAATATGTTGTTTCAAGACAAAAACTGAGTTTTTCCACCCAAAAATGGAGGTTTCAAGTAGGGTATGGGATTTTTTTAGATATTTCCTCAAAGAGATGTCATCTCTTGGATTGAAATTATTGTTGGATATGCAAAAAATGGATTTGTTGGAAAGGATTTACAAACATCCAAGAAAATGCAATTGGTGGGTGTAAATACAAATTCCACAACCTTTGCCAACATCCTCCCTACCTATGCCAAAAGGGGAGCTTTGGAATAGGGTATGGACATCCATCAAAACATAAAGGATAGAGGAATTTCATCAAATGTAGTTGCAACTGCCCTGTTAGACATGTATGCAAAATATCAAAGCATAGACAAGACACATTAACTGTTTGACAAAATGCCTCAAAGAAATGTGGTCTCATGGACTGCAATGATTGCAGGATATGCACAAAATAGATTTGTTCAAAAGGATTTAGAAATTTTAAATAAAATGTAATTCGTTGGTGTAAAGACAAATTCAATAACCTTTTGTCAGCATTCTCCCTTCCTATGCCAAAAGGGGAGCTTCAGAACAAGGTATGGCCATCCATCATAACATAATGGAAGGGGGGGTTTGTCGAATATTATAGTTGGAAATGATCTAGTAGACATGTATTCAAAATGTGGAAGTATAGATAAGGTACGTGAACTATTTGATGGAATGGCTCAAAGAGATGTCATCTCGTAGAATGCAATGATTGTAGGATATGCACAAAAATGACTATTTAAATAGAAATTGTTGTGATAGATGCAAACTATTTCCATCATTTTAAATAGGGACAATGTTCTTGAGGAGATGATTGGTGATGCTAAATGAAGCAATCTGAAAATTAGGCTTGAAATATGTTGTAGTGGCAACTTCCCTGGTAGACATACCTATGAAGAGTCTATAATGAACCTTCAAAAGCTACAGTCATGCCTATCTTATCCTATTCCCCACATGAACATATGCTCAATTAGATAATAGAATACAAAATAAAATAAAGAGTTTAACTAATGAATTGTAGAAAATATTTTTTTTTAGTTTATATTCATATCATTGATTACATTTGTTGCATTGCACACCTTTAAAATTCAAAGTGTTACTTCGCATTGCATAACTAATAACTAGATGTTGATAGATAATGAAATTTCAATTACAATATAGTTTATTACAGTTAGCCTAAGTAGTTATGCAATTACTTCACATTGTGTAACTAATAGCTAGGAGCAACTACCAATTGCATTAGCTTGTCATGGCATTCCATGAGACCACATTTATTTAAGAAAATTTTGCAAATATTTCACTGCCTTGTTTATGCTATGACATTTTTCATACATGTAGACCAAAGTATTCTATCAAATAGTTCACTTCCTTGCTACTATTATCTACTATTGTCCTGCATCCCATGGCATCTTTATCACTATCAACATGTCTAGATAGTCATGATGATATGACTATCTTTATTGTTGAGGACAGTCATGACTTGTCCTTCCTATGACTGCCTTTAATGGACCAAGTCTATCCTAAACTTTGCATTCATGGTCATTGTACTAAACATTATCATTTTTTTCATTAAATTATTGTTTCATCATCATTTTATGGTGAGTATTAAACTTATTTTTATGATTATCCCTAGTTTTAATAAATGGTTGTCTCTTTCATTTGACACTGCACTTGTCACTTTTCACTACCTTCAATTATCTTTGCACAGTCCACTTGACATGAATTTTAAATGACTATCTCTTGATATGAAGTCACTGCCCCTTGACATTGTTAATGATCATTTGGAATTCATGACTATCCAATGATTTCTAATGGACTATGCTCTATCTTTTAACATTGATTCCTTATCTTGATTGTCACCATCTTGTGCTTAATATCTCCACCCACCTGTGTCTCTTGGCCTTGCCATAGTAGCAGATGCTTGATCACTTCTCTTTCATATATTCCTACATAGTTCACTATCCTTGGTTTGTTAATCACTTAATGTATTATTTCCATGTCACAAAAAAAATATTTTCTATCATGAACAAGGTTGTAGTATGAAGGCCTATAGCATACTCTAGTATCTACTCATTTCCTATCAAATTTCCCCATAATAAACCTTGTTATTTTCATGATGGACATAAGCTAATGCATTATTCTTAGATTGTGACAAAACCTTTATGGAGTTACCCTCTCAAATGACACATGAATGCATAAATTTGAGAGGACTAAAGAAATACCTATGGAAATATAAGGAAAAACTCTCAAATCCTACAACATTAACATTAGAAAGGTGGATGCATAGCTCAATGATTGGATGATCTCATAATCACATAGGAAAACCATTATTTCTATAGGAAAACTCAAGATGACTCAGAATAAAGAAGATTTTGTGGGATGATTGCATAAATTTTATATATTGGTGACACCTAATAAGTCTATATTGGAGAAATTGGCTTGGCACATGGAGGCAATAGGGTATTTCTAGTTTCAAGAATTTTACTTATTGTTGTGGAATAGAAGAAAAAAGAATCATTTATCTACCACCATAGTGAAAAGTTAGCAATTGTATTTGGTTTGTTAAACATGGCCCTTGATGTTTTGGTGAAGGATAAGGTATAGAAGGTAGTGTATGGTGTTTTTAATGATTTAGGTATGGTGAATCTAATATGCATGAATGATGACTTGACTACAAAAAGGATAGTAAGTTGGAATGGACAGATTTGTGAAGTAGATGATGAACCTATTATCTTGAAGGTATACTAATTGGTTATAGTGAGAAGGTATAGATGGTTGTTAATGTACCTTGGTGATTTGGTATAGGTGTTTGATTGTTTTTCCTTGAAGGGATTAAATTGCAATACAAAATGATATGATGTAAAGTAAAGGATGTGAATGGTTATCTAATCAGGTTTTGATGTTGTAAAGTAGAGGATGTGAATGGCTCTCTAATCAAGTTTTTGATGCAATGACATACAAAAGGAAAAAAATTGAGAGAACAAATGCAAGAAAATAGATCATAGAGAAAGAATCATAGAGCATGAAGTTTTTTGTGGAAAGACTTGTGCCATGAAATTTTTGTGGACAAACTTGGAGGCATGAAGCATATGAGGACATGATTCTTAGGTTTTACATGCTAAATTTTGAGAAATGGAAAGTGATCATAGATATGAAGTTGTAAACAATCCAAAAGACTATCTTGTGCCCTTAGCAAAGGTAGACTATGGTTTATCCTCCATAGTTCTTTATGAAATATGTTTACCCTTATTAATGTATTAATGACTACTATCCTTTTTGTCAAGACAAAGATTAATGACTGAGATTGAAGAATTATGGCAGTGTGCTAGTTATGGTTGTGGCTTAGCAAGGGTATATTTTGGTAAGGAATATAGTAAGTTGAATGAATGTAAGTAGAGAAATTTTTGCATACCTACAAATGGTACAAAATTTCATGGTTAAGTTGAAGCCTCCCATCAACAACAAGATCCAAATATCCATTTATCTATCTCAATCGAGCCTCTAAACCCTTTAGAGCTGCTAATTTTTCCACTAACCTGTTATGCACAAAAGTCAAATTTTAGAGTTATGTCACCACTAAAAACAAAAGAAACCAAGCTTTGAAACCAAATCCATACACAACACAATGTGGTATTCATACAAAGCCATACAAACAAACTAAACTCAGAATATTGGAATGGAAACAACTTAAAATTATGATGCAGAGCATGGATTCAATTTACTCAACTGGAGGCACATTGCACAATAATGGGTTCTTCATCTAAAACATCTGTATGAGGTTCAAATAGTAAAGAGATTGATGAAAGATAGAGGAATTAAAAATATACTTGGATGTAGTTGGATTGAAGGCCATAAAATGGTACATTTTTTTTTGTGTAGGAGTCATATCACATCCACAAACATGGAAGAGCTATGCAAAGAAGGAGAAATTGGCTTGGAAAATGAGGCATCAAGGTATAAAGAGTCATTTTTATGCCACCATAGTGAAAAGTTAGCACTTTTTTTCATCTTTTCATATTGGTTTAACACTTCAAACGATGCATTTCTTATATTGAAGAATGCATTGCCTTATTGAGCTTGTCTTATTTTTTAGAATAGTTTAATATTCTCTACTTAACAGGGCCAACCATGTGATGGTGGAAGCTCATTTGGCCCCTCCCCCCTCACATCACTCTCAATTCCCCATACCTAATCATATAACATTAATCATTCATTCATCCATTAATAACATATAACATTCATTCATTAACATATAACATTCATTCATCCATTAATAACACATAACATTCATTCATTAACATATAGCATTAATTCTTTCAATTTTTACATATTATCAAAAATATGGTTGTCATAATATGATTACAATCACTTGATTTTTGTTTCTTTTTTGAAGCTAACAAAAGATGAAGTGGAGTATACTTTTCTAAATCATTTGTTCCCCTTCAATTGTTTTGTCCTATGCTCATGATCTTAATGTATGCCTAGTCATGTACTGATCATGACGTGGAGGCCACTACAAGGTGGGGTTTGCTGCAATAACAAAGAAATGTTAAATTGATATGTTTTAATATTATTGTTACAAGTATTTCATTAATTAAAATAAAATTAGAGTGGTGCTCTTTACCTGATGGGGTCACATCATGTTCCTAATCTTGTCTGATAGCCTCATGTTGAACACCATCTAAATCTTGATTTGGAATTGAAACATGAAAGGTTACATTAATTAATACACCAATTGGAATTAAATATATTTAAAATAACATTAGAGTGGTCCTCTTTACCTAATGGGACCACATCATGTTCCTGATCTTCTCTAGCCTGATCATGCTCAACATGTTGATCACACTCTACATGCTCTAAAGTTGAAACACAAAGGTTACATTAATTAATACACTAATTGCAATTAAAGATGTTTAATTGTATTAATCCATACTGTGTTTTGTATATCACATGAATACATCCAGTATCAAGATGCACACCATGACCTTCATCTGTAGGTTGTGCTCCACCCCCACCAGGTTGCATTCCAATGTCGTATGCGGTATTATCATTTGCTTGTCTATTGAAACAAATAGGCACATAATTACTTTGGTGGAAATTAATATTGAATAGATTGCACAAGTATTCAATTTTAAATTAACTTTATTGATTTTATTTACCTGCATATCAGATGCAATGGAAGATTGTGTTTGCCCAGTCAAGACTCTTGGGTGTTCATCCATAGCTCCATAGCCTTGCTGGAAGGAAATATTTAGGTCCTCTTCCGTGGGAACTCTGTTGAATTCAAAGCTTTGCATTTTTGCATAAGATCATGAATTTTTCTTCTATGGTGTGACAAAACCAAAATTGTTTCAATTTATTATTTGGATGTAATATTTCATTTACAATTCATGCGGCTGATTTCATATAACCACTAGAGCCATGTTTGTGCTTCCTGTGTTTTTCTAGTCTTGCCTTTGTTTCCTTTGATGTGTTGGTTAGCCTATGAAAATTTTGAAATACGTTAGATTATGTCAAAAGAAAGAGTAATCAGTATATAATTACATTGTTTCTAGTATCACATACCTTCCTTGGCCCAGTGGTGTCTTTCCTTTTTTCTTTTCATCCTTCTCCTTTCCATCCAACACTAGGTCTTTCCACTCCCTCTCTGAAATCATGGGGGGATGCTCATACTTTTTTTTCTTCTCTAAATGTGACCTATATTGGTCCCTCACATACTTTAGATAGGTACCAAATTTCTTAAGGACCTTGGTTTGGTTGAATGTTTTATCACCAAACATCACAACTAAATGGTTAATGAGCTCATCTTTTAAATCTTGATTTTTGGCATTCCACCATGTACATATGGCGGGCCTGAAGAGCTCCAATGTAATATCACTTAGATGTTTACAAAAAATATCATTTCTTGCAAAATGATAATGGGATCATTAGTCTAAAAAGAGTGATCAATAAGTAAATTTCAATTGGATTATATATAATAATAATTAAAACATGTTAAAGTACCTGGGACCTTCTCTATCTTTATGGGAATGAACTCCTCAGTCACCACAAATGTGACCAGCAATGTTCCCGTACTAGTAATATGGGAAGATCTAGGAAATGCTACTAAAAGATTACCAACACTAGTGGCCTCTGCATCCCCAGGTACATGTCCTGATGCATGTTTTGGCATGTGTTCGCTGGTAGAGGGTGCACTACTCGATGCCTGTATGCTATGTGTTTCCAAAATTTTAGTCGACAATATAGGCACAGATGATGGGGTCAAATGTGATATATGTGCACGAAGATTAGGATGGACACTTGTACCAACTCCTACTCTATGGGAAACACCTGTAATACCCTGATCATGGCCAACAACATCATGAGGACACAAAAAATCCTGTAAAAACAACACATTTTTTAGTTCATGACATAAAAGAGGTCAAAATATAAAACCATGAATAAACTTATGTTATAATTAAAGACCTCATGACAACAAGTTTACTTGCAAGTTTTGTACTCTCCCAGTCAATATTTCAACCCTCTCTTTTATCTCATCTGTTTGAGGAATTATGAATAACAATTGAAGGATTTCTTCATTGAATTTTTGTTTGTGTCTTCATTATCATATCAAGAGGTTTTATTGAATATGCGATGTCATCATCACATAATAGTGACTACACCTCCCTATGGATGCTCTCATCTACTATTGGTGCCTTTCCTTGATCAGCTAACTACAACAAGAATATTTAAAAAAATATTGAAATTAACCCAATAAACTTATGAAAAAAACATAATAATTAAAAAAAATTCTTGTATCTAATTTGTACAGTTACAATGAGGTAAACCTATCAGGTAGAAGCACCTAAAGATGCATCGTGATATGTGGTCTGGGCCAGAGCCTTCCCTGTACAATCAATGTCCCACTGTGACAAAAATTAAATATAAAAAAAATGGTATTAATTGGAGTTATTAATTGGAGGTTGGGTAAAATGGTATATAGTACGTACTACCCCCATAGTAATTGTGTTTGTATCTAAGCAATTCAAATTGTAATCGATTAGCAACTCCTCCCCTATAATTATTGATTTTATCACACATATGAATACACGGTTTCCCTCGCATGCCTCGAATATGCAATTGGGTTGCTTATTTGTTGACCCAGGTCATGTATTGTTTATAAACCCTATAATATTCCCTAATGTTTTTGGACTTTTGTCAATGTACACAGCCACTCCTTTATTTTGATCCTTATCTTTTAGCTGTATATATTTTTTGGTATATGGAGCCTAATGGACTCGGAGGTTAAATTTTCCCCACTTTTATCGGTGCAGTTTCCCCCCAAAATATATAATGGGGATTTGGGGGCAGTGCCCCTTGCGGGGTCCAGGGGCAATGCAAGGGTTTGGGTTTTTCCGTGTATTGTATTGTAGCATTTTGTAGCGGTATTGAGTTGCAAGGATTACCAGTTGTAATCGGTTTGATTTACTGGATAATAATATTACTCTTTGTTGGTGGATGTAGCCCAGATTGGGTGAAGCATGTTAAATATTGTCTCTTGTTGTTATTATTTATATGTTTTACATTCCTTTGTTTAATCTTTATTTGCATGTAATTGATATCTTCTGCATACAATTCCTAACAATAATTTGCTAACAGTGCATACCAATGCATACTTCATGTATATAGAACTAGCTACATCCAATCTTTGTAACTATAACAGGGTCTAACATACTCCATCAATTTAGTAACTTTGTTGTAACAAACCTTTATGTTTTCCATGCAAAATAGGCCCAAACCATGTAATGACGATGGTGTTATGCGATATATCCTCTCGTTGACACAAAAATCAGTGTTTTTTGGAGGAAGTTACTTGGGTACCCATTGTTTCCATAGATGTTTGTACCTCAAGGGCACCTCGATGTTGCATATTGTCTCATCATCATAAGAACATGACCCCCCTTCAGCAAGAAAAAATTCCATGCATTTATAGAATTTTCTTGTAATCTTCTTACCTCTAGTTGATCTCCCTCTTTTAGACCTACTACATGTCTCACTTTCCTCTTCTCTTCTTGAATTTCCCTTGCTCGAGGAAGACAGATCTGAAAAATACCAATTTGGTGGTACCTACACTCATAAGGATGTTGGATTAAGTTCTTTCATGGTGATGTGATCCCAAGGTGACATTATGATTAATCTATCATTTCATTGCTAGAATTTGATAGGTTATAAGGTAATCAAATCTTGATAGATTGCAAGTTATTATTACTG
Source organism: Sequoia sempervirens (assembly GCA_007258455.2). NCBI lineage: Eukaryota > Viridiplantae > Streptophyta > Pinopsida > Cupressales > Cupressaceae > Sequoia > Sequoia sempervirens. The sequence continues at coordinate 33,315 of VDFB02339020.1, forward strand.
CCATCCAAATGTGTCCATCACAAATCAAATCAATATATGAAGGATACTATCCCTTGCAATTAATGACTTTAAACTTTGTAACAAGTGTTAAATGTGACTATGTTCCACTAGTTACACAACCAAGGCCTCAAATGTATTATGCAAAAGAATGGTTTCACCATACATAATATTTTGGTTTAAGTTGTCTTGAAAAAGATGAATTAGAACACTAATAGACATAATTCAGGTGCACATGTGAGGTGGTTCAGCTATCCACTAATAAAATCCATATGTTTAAGTGGTTAATGGGGAGGGAGTGTATACTAGGACTGGTTAAGTCATCATAAGTTTATGCTTTGGCAATAAATTTTTTTTAAGTCATCTTAAATCTTTCTATGTCTAATTGCTAGGAGACTTTTGGTATGTTTTAAGGTAGGGTGAGTGGTTGCATCAATGTTCTAGTTCTCTATGACAAGGTTTCAACATCTTCAAATAGTGAAAGTTAGTACTCATAGTCATTTGAAACAACAACATTTTGATTATGTATGATGGTAGGATTTGATAACTTAAAAGAACTGGCTACCCAACAAAGTTAAAGTTAAAAGAAACTTTTTCAGTTTAAGGGGTTAGCACTTTCTTTCAGCTTTGCATATTGGTTTGATTCTTCAAACGATGCATTTCTTATCCCACTTCTATCATATTTTATTCTGATCCCATTGCAATTGTTGACATTAAAAGTTGTCAAAATTGCAATTTTACAAAATAATGGGTTGTTAAGTGTTTGTAAGTCAGTTATGGACGTTGGTTTGGTGTAGGGGCACCTTAGGTCTCCATGCCTCTTTGAGGCCTTGTTTTGATTTTATTTTTATTTCAAGTTGTCTAAGATGTAATAAGGTCCTAAGGACCATCTTCAAAGGCTTGTAGTAGGTTTTGAGTCTTGGTGATAAGTTTCAATGTAATCGCAAGCTCTCCATCCTCACTTTGTAAGCTTGGTGAACCTTGGAAAATTAAAGAATCAAAATGCCATGATGCAACTAGGTGCTTGAGTGGAGTTTCCTTAGTATTTTGAATTTTTTTTATGCTTTTTGACACCTCTTGAAGGCTCTTTGTATTCAGGCTTGTGGAAGTTGTATTAACTTGCCTTAACTAGGCAATTAGGTGTCTAAATGATGTTTTGTTAGTTCCCAACGTAAAACCAATTCAAATTTCAATTTTGGGACATTGGGAAGGTTGGTTGAAGATAGAAATAATCCTCTCTTGGTCAATTCATTTGGGTTGATGAATCATTTTGAAGTTCTAATGCAAAATCTTGTTCTTTTCTAGAAAATTTGTGTGTAAATTTCTTGTTCTACTACGTGGTACGACCTCTGTATGTACTGTACAGGTAAAATCCTATTATTTTTGGATAGAGGGAAGACTTTTCTTTATTTTGGAGGTTATTTGACAAGTTTTCATTGAGTATAAAATAAGATATCTCCATTTTAGCAAGAACTGGTCTAAAAACCCTCAAAACTAGGGTTTTGATTGAAGAACTATGGCTCTTTCTTCCATCTCCATGTTGTAATAATGCTAATTCTTGGTAGGATGGAATATATTTGTGTATATTTTCGTATTTTTATGGTTCTATAGAATGGCATGCTATGTGGAGAAATTTTTGCAATGTTCTAGGTCTAGCATCCTCATGTGACAAGCCTAGATTGTTAAGAAAAAAGTTTTGCTTGTTTACGGTGATTTTAATTGTGGAGGAACTTAGGAGTGATATAAATGGGTGTAACTAGCCTGTAAGAACCTATTTCAAGGATTTGGGGTGAAGGGGAGATCCTATATAGTCAACTGTTTTGTTGTAGCCTGCCAATTAGGCCTCTTGGAGCAGTGTTGTTTTGGTCCATTTATCTTTTATTGTCCATTGTCAAGAAAGGAGGTTTTGAGAATTTTTAGGGGAATATATTAATTGTCTAAGTTCAGTAGTTTGGGCCTGATAGAAGCTTATATGTGGATTTTATTTTGACTATCCTACCGGGCATGGCTACAAGCCTTTTAGGGGTAAAGAGGCTTACTGGTTAGAGCGATGAGAAAATGGAGTTTCCTAAGTGAAAACTTGAGTTTCATGGTTTGGTTTAGTCCTATTTGACATGTTCCAAGTGGAAAAAATCCCTCTTGATTGTTTGAGTACAATAAAACTAGTTGGGGGGGGTCTTTTCCTTGAAGGAATAGTGGATTGGAAAGGTCCACTTAAAGAGTATTTGAGAGAGTTGTCCTAAGTTGGTGGTTTGATCATCCATTTGATCATCTAAAGAAGCTTCCCCTACTCACTCTGCATCATGGTTGAAGGTAGTTTGGGTCTGAGATGATTTAATAATTCTTCCAAGGCTCGATAAAATGTTGTTGGAGGAGTTGATACCAAAATTTCATATCAAATACCACATTCTTGAAACATTTCTCTGTGTTTTTACTATTTTTTTGAAGTTATTTGGTGTTGTATGGATCCATACAAGCTTGAAATGCTATGAGATCATTGGTGTAGATAAATATATGTGTTCCCTTTCATTTTCATTTGTTTTGAAGTGCTAAATCACTGTTTTGTGGGAAAAAACAATCAAATACAGGGACTGCCCTGATTTTCCTATGTAAGGGTTTGAGGGCTAAATAGAAATAACATCCACCAATCCACCCATTGTCTTGGAACTGTAACTCAGTCAATTGGTGTGAAACATGGTATGATAGAGGTTCATTGCATTTAGGGGTCTATTAAAGCAAGAAAATTGGCATTGAAGTGATTCCCTAGGGCTAACAGGGGCAATTTTCTTGTGAATTTGTGGTTGTTAAGTTAGGGTTTATCAATTTTATGGATATCTTGGTAGAGTCATGTGACACTATTTGATGGTCCAATCTCTAATTGGAAACAAAAAAATCTCTAACAAGTCTAAGAGCTATAATGGGATGGCATTAAAGGAACCTTCATATGAAGGATCTTCTAATGAAGGACCTTTGAATTAAGGTCTTCATTTGAAGGTCCTTCATGCAAATATTTCTTTTATAAAGCATTTTGGACATGAAATATTTCAAATAAAAAATACCTTCATTTGAAAGTCTTGACATGGCATCATTTTTGAATCAAGGTTCTTCATTCAAAGGTCATGAAAGGACATTTGATGCAATCATATGCCTTGTTAATTTTTTAATGTAATAGTAAGGGAATATTAGTAGCTTGTTGGGCCCATTCAACAATCTCTAATGAAAGGATTGAATTTTCTAGAATGTATCTACTATCAAGAAAGCCAATTTGTTTACCTATATGACTATATCTCAAGCAATAGGTTTAATTATGATGGTAATGATATTGATAAATATTTTGTAATCTAGGTGTTGAGAAGCATAATTGGCCACCATCGTAGGAAAGATTCTTCATTCTCACTTTTAGGTCTTAAAATTTAATAATACCTTGATTGACGAAAGAGCCTAAAGAGCCTTTCTCCATGGTATCCAAGTGCACATAGCAGCAGTCTTCTCTTATACGGTTGGACATGATTTAAATAAATTAGCTAGGAATTATTCATTTAACCTAAGGTTTTCTCATAATGCCATCATTGGAAAAGTATGGTCAAATTCTTCTATTAAGAATAATTGGTCTATGTTCCTCTAGTAATCACTATAAATGTTTGTAAGGATAAAATGAATAATTGCATTAGGTAGGAGAGAATCAACTTTGAGTTCTTCAAAGATTATATTCCTCTATTCATAACTTTTAAGGGTTGTGTGTGGAGGAGGTTATCACTACCAAGAAGGGAGAAGACATTTCCTTTCATATGTTTGTGGTAGAGGTATTAAAGAAGAATTGTATGCGTCTATTTCCATTCATTAGATCTAGATTAGCCTAGCATATACTTGGGATCCTTTTCCCCTATAAACTTCCATATGTTTGACTTTATGTTATGTAAGCATAATTTCATGCTACGTTGAAATATAAGAGGTGGAGGAGGCCAAAAGGAAATAACCCCTTTTTAGTTGTACCTTTGATTTTTTTCTTATTGTTTTATTTTTTTAGCAACTTTGTGGACATAAGATTTGAGGTAGGTAGTACAACAAAGAATAACATGTTCCCAACAACAAATTAAACCTCGAAAGTTAGTGGGACTTGATTATGAGTTCTAGATGAGAATGATGACAATTTCAATCTTTCTAGAGGAGGTGGGAGTGGTGTAGGGGCACCTACAACCTTGTTTCAAAATGTGATAGGGAAATATGTAATAAGGTGAAAAAAAATTTTCTTGAGTTTTTTTACTTTTAATAAGGTCTAAATAGACCATCACAGATGTTTCAAATAATTAGGAGAGTCTAATAGTAAAAAGGTGCAAGCAAGAATCAAAACAATTGTTAATAAAGATATGTAATATGGCCTTTAATGGTCATTAGAAGTTTAATATTTAGTCGAGGAAATAGTTGGTCATTGGTTTGTAAGGGAAAAGTCTTTAAAAAGGCATGAAATTTCATTTGTAACATTGGCTCAAGCATTTTGAAACATTTACAATAAGAAAACACTACAATTTATTTCAAATTTCTGAGTATGAGAATGGGCGTGCCAATTTATGAGAAGATCTTTGGAAACTAGTCATGAAAAATGTAGGTTAAAGAGAGTGGGGGTGCCAAATTTATAGTACTCGTTATCCTTTGGTCATGGATTTTCCCTGAGTGCCTTCAACCTTGTCCTCGACACTGGTATTGACCTTGTTTTCAAATGCTCCCAACTCTTCCACCTGTTGCCTAGTATTCACCTTGTTTCACTCTCCAAACTCTTAAGTCAGGTGCTGGTGTGTGCTTGTTTTAACCAGAGAAACTCTTCCCTCGGCAGCTAGTATTGACCTTCTTTTCCCTCATAGAATACTTCACAATAAATGGTTGAATTGACCTTTCCTTCTCCAATTTGATGAGCTATAACTAGTTCATAATTGGGTTTTAGAGCATGGTATGAATTTGAAAATTAGGCTCCATTTAATGGGTTTTAATATTCTACAATATAAATTTAAGTATATAATAGCTATATTTTGCCATTTATAATTATTAAAACCATTATAATTATATATTATATTCTTTAGCACCAAAATTATTAAATACATATAAAATTATTATAATTAATGAAAATTAATAATAAGTATATTTTATATATCTAGGAATATAATTAATATAATATGCTGTTTAAATATAATAGTAATATTAGATTAAATTATATATAAATATAAATTATATTTATTATTATATAATTGTATATAGGATTTATAAGTATTTTAGCAGATTTTAAATTTGGTTTTACCATTAAAATAGCAATTATTTTTTTTTCCAATGACACAATAGTGGTTTCTAGGCATGAGATTTGTTTCAAGCTCAAATCTCACAATATATGTAGCCTATTAGCTAATACAAAGAGAGATAGAAACTAAAAAGATAGAGATGAGAAAGAGGTTGAACTTGGGCAGGGGAGAGAGATGGAAGGAGGCACATGAGATAGAGAAATATAAGAGATACAAAGGAAAGAGAGGGAAAAAGAGAAACTAAATTTTGATTAGTTTTCATCCCAGCAATCAAGGTGGCATGTGTCCTTACAGGAGTTATGCTCAGGTAGCATGCCATTGATTAAGGTGTGATAGACCATAGCTAAGACCTACTTCAACACCCATTGCATGGAGACAAAGAATAAAAATGCTTGGAAGAAAATATAGAGGGGGAGATAATGAAACATACATGAAGATATAAAGGGAGACAAAGAGATAGAGAGGGTAAGAGATAAAGAATGGGATGAATGGGTAGAGATATAGGAGGGTGATTGATATATCTCTTTGTCACTCTCTATATCTCCCACTATCTATGTCACTCCCTCTTCCCCTCTATTTATTGAGCTCTCTCCCTCTCCCCTTTCTCTCCTATAAGTTTCTCCATCTCTCCCTCTAGTCTATCCTGCTCTATATCTCATCCCTATTTCCCTCTTTTTGTCTCCCTCTCCACCTCCTCTCTTTATCTCTTCTGTCCATATCTTTCTCTACCTATCATGATCTCTGTATCTCTTTCACCATCCCACTCTATCTATCTATATCACCCCTTTTATTTCTCTCTCTCCCTCTATATATATTGAGTTATCTCTCCCTCTCCCCCTCTTCTTTCTCTCCATTTTCTACCTATCTATTTCCCTCTCTTCTCTCTCTTCCTCTTCAACCTATCTCTCCCTCTCTCCCCCTCTTCTCTATCTCTCCTCTACCTATCTAATATCCATTTCTCTCCCTCCCCCTCTCTATCTCTCCCCATCTATCCCTCCCTATCCCCCTATCCATCGACTCTCTATCTCCACCTCTCTTCCTTTCTCTTCCCATATATCTTCATATCTAACTATAGCCCACATCTCTCTCTCCCTTCTCCTCTTCTCCTCTCTCTCTCTCTCCCTGCTCTATAACATGGCACTTGCCTTCTTCCATTCTCTCTCCTAACTTGCTTCCTCATCCTCCTCCATAGCTCATGGCAGCATGGCCTCTCACTCCTTGCTTCATGGAGTCCTGTCTCCTCTATATTTCTTCTCCTCTCCTTTCTGCATCATTCTCCCTCTCCCCTCTTCTTTCTCTCCCTTTTTACACCTATATGTCTCCTGTACCCCTCTCTTCCTCTCTCCCCTCTTCTTTATCTCTCCTCCACCTATCCTGTCCTGCTGCTCCATCCCCTCTAAGCTCTCCTCTCTATCTGCTCACCCATCTCACTCCCTATCCCCCCTATCCATCGACTCTCTATCTCCACCTCTCTTCCTTTCTCTTCCCATATATCTCCATCTCTCTTTCTCTTCCCATATATCTCTATCTCTCTCTCTTTCACTTCCCATATATCTCTATTTCTCTCTCTTTCAAGTTTCATTAACCAAGCTATTTAGTGGGTTGAATAAAGTTGTGATATGACCCTTGGTCTCTTTAAAATAATTAGACAATATTAGGGAGATCAGAAAGGGGAGAAAACTAAACTCCTTCAAAATAGTGGTAGTTGTGGGTTTGTTGGTTTTCTTTGTATACTATATACTTAGTTCCTCTAGGATAAATAAGTCACTGTAGAAATGAAAGATGTTTGATTATCTGCCTAATATTGTTTTGTGTTTTTGAAATGGAAGAGATCTACAACTCTATAGAAATTTCTATATGTTAATGGTTAAATTATTAAACTATTTAGATCATTTTCTTAGTTGTGTATATCCTAACGAATATAGAGTAAGCTTTTTTCATTTTAATTGACTACTACATAATAGTTTATGTGTTGAAAGAATTGTTTCCATTCTTTGTAGTTTTTACATTGGAATACAAATCATATTTAATTTCACACCAATATACTTCTTTCATAAATAATATTTGTTTAATATCTTAAAATATATTAGTTAAATTGGAAAATTTGTTTGAGTTAATTACTAAATTTGATCTAAAAATTATCAACACTTTAGATAAATTCAATTAGATATAGTTAAATTGGAGGTGTCATTTGAGTTAATAATTAAATAATATAATAATCAATTAAAGCAAGGGACATAATTTTAGATGTGTTTGAATTTAATAAATTACAAATTAAAATAGACATAAATTACTTAAAATAAGTACTTAATAACCCATCTAATCATATCATAACTTAACAAAAAGGCATAGGAATTTTCTAAAGAAAAGAACACTTGACCCTTGAATCATAAGTGTATGGCCTTCGCAGAAAGGAGTGATCCACCTTAGCAATAGCAACTACCCCATCAAAAAATTTCTCACATTACACAAAGCCACAATGTTCCTCCAATATAAGCCAATCAAATCCTACCTTATTATCCTAGTAATCAAATTGGAGATGATCCTAAAAATGACATTGTGAAGGGTGATTGGTCTAAAAAATATAAACGACTTTGCAATTATTTCACTACTATGATCAATGTGTCATCTTTCATGAAATTTCCCAAACCACTATTCATTATGATCATATGGAAATTTCCAGGAGAGCTAAAATAGTTGTAACATCATGAATTAAAATTAAATATTAAAAAGTACATCATGAATTAATTATGTAACCACATAAGTCAAATATAATTCTATCAAGAAATTAATATCAAATAGATAATATAATCATATAACTCATACATTTCAATGTCATTGATCTTCTTCTTCATCCAACTCTTTGTCTGTATCATCTAATCTAGATTCGACATTGTAAGGATTGGTCATATCATCATCATCGTCATTGATATCAACTTTGATAATGTTATCATCCACACAGATATCATCTTCATGAACATTAACTCCTACATCATCATGTTCTAGTTCCTCTTCTTTGAAATCTTCATCAAGAACATCATCAACTAACTATTGATCTTGATCATCATCTACATCATCTTCTAGTTCTTCGGTAGCTTCTTCTCCCATGACATTATACTTTATCGTCCTTCCTCTTGGATCATGTCTAACAACAAATGACCAACCCAATTTTCCTGGAACCTCTAAGTAAAATACCTATTCACATTGGCTTTGAAGAACATAGGGCTCATTTCCAAATCGCTCGATCGACCTTGTATTAACCATGTTAAATCCATTATCATGGTCAATAAAAATTCTCTTGGGATCGTTTTCATTCAATTGTAGCCTGTACCATAGGATGACCAACAAAACTAATTTGAAGGACTTAAATTCACACTCAAGTATATCATCCAGAATCCCATAGTATCAATTTTCTGAGACTTATGGACGTATGTCACTTCTAGATGAAACATTAGTCACTTGAAAGACTGCAGTTATCCCTAAATCACAAGTTTTCTTCGTGTCATCCAACTCTTTGATTCAAAATTTATGACCATTGCACCACATAACCTTGTGGTGTTTCACCTGCAATATGTCAAACATGTAAAAATTATTTCAATATCGTCATTTGATAAAAATATTTATTCTTGGCCAAATGTACGCAAAGAAAAAAATCTCAACATATATATTCATCAATATAATTGAAAATAATTAAATAATATGAGTGATTAATAAATTTATACGTACCTGTTTATCTCTTAAACCATATGCTAAATCAATTTCCCTTGGTGTAACATTGGAATCTCCATTATGATGAGCTTCTTTAACCAATGAAGCCACACCTTCCCATGTTAATGTCTGACTAGATTGTTGACATCGTTCAATCCATACCATCATCCAATCAAGATTGTTTGCAATGTACAAATGTAGTGCATCCCTCTCTGAACCAATTGTATGAAAAAAAATTGAAATAATAATAAGGCTAGTGCCATGTCAATAATAAGGCTATTATCAAGCCACTAGCATGGTCTTAGAGGATTCCTAGGAGTTTCAATACATTTGAAAGGTCAAAAACTTAAAACATTTCAATAGTGATGTTAACAACCTTGAAATTAGTGTGTTTTATGTTTCACGTGATCATAAGAGATTAAAAATTCAGTTGTAGAGGTGGTTGTTCAGTAGTTGAGGTGTAAAGGCCTTTAAAAGGAATAAAGTGATCATTGTAAAGGTTGTTGTTGGTTGAGGATTCAAAATACAAGATCTTGACATTCAAAAATGTGTGTTTTTCTTCAATTTTTTTGTATTTTTCTTGTTTTGCTGCACTATACGGTCACATACAGCTATATTTTGATGTGAAATCAATTCCATGTCATGAATATATGTGTTATATTTTATTTGAATCTGATTTTAGGGCTTAATGCATTGATTGGAGTTAGAAAGCTTCATTTCTTTGCATACAACCCAGTTACTCTATTTTTGAGGGTTTTGTAGTCCAAACATGATATAAAGGGTCTCTTACACTTTTTTTGATTATTTTAGATTGTGTAAGAGGCCCCATGGATAGTGTTATAATTTTAGGATGCATGAATAGGGCGTAGGATGAGAAATAAAGAAGGGATAGTTGTTGTTCTCGAGAGTTTTGTGAAGAAAAGCATGTGAAATGAGAGGTTCAAGGCTAGGTTTCAATAAAATATGTATGGTAGATATTATTTTATGAATTTTTATCCATGTGCAGACCTAATGGGTTGTTTCTAAGTTTTTTTTAGGTCTGGGCGGTCGCTGAAGTAAGAGATTCTATAAACCCTCATGATTTTGGCCTAAAACAATTTTTTTTGGGTTTGGCAAGAATCTAGCCATACAATTGGAATATTTTTGTGGATTTTGAGGTTTAGAGGCATAAAAATTTCTGCCCCAATATTTCATGGGCATATGACAAGTTTAAATACTAGTTCCTTTGTAAAATAAGCCTAATTAGCCTAATCATTACAACATAGAAAGGGTGATTTTGGTGATTTGGTCCAAAGGACTTGTACTTTCCTTTGAAGTATATTTAATAACACCAAAATGGGTGTCTAAAACCATAAAGTTTTTGTATGGTGTTTTTGGAAAGTTTTGAGTTATTGGGAAAAAATAGGTTTGCACTGTTACAAGGATTCAAGGAGTCAAAGTGTGAAATATGACTTCTATTGTTTGTCAAGCTTTGAGAGTTGTTTGGATTGTTTGAAGTGGTAATTATAATTTTTTTGGAAGCCTCTTAAAGTAATTTTTATAGGTTGGTTGAGTTGAACCTCCCAGGTCTACATCAATTAGTTAATTACCATGATATACGACCTCAATTTATAATTGATGTATATTGAAGATTAATAATTAAATAAGTACAATATACATAAAAACCAAATGTAAAATTTATTCTAATTAATCTCCATGACCATCTTATAATTACCTCACTTTCCTCAATCTACCTTTCCCCATCAATTACTCCCCTTCGAATTTGTTAATGGAGTTGGGATCCCAAATGCGATCTACATAGATCTTTGCTGCAAACTTAGGAAGATATTTAGTAATGTACACCATGGTATAGTATACCATATATCCCTCCAACATAGAACCCTAGGGATATGCTCTTTTTCTAACCAAAACCTTCAAAAATTTCAAGTGTCTCTCAACCATCCACATTGACCTTGTGTGTACAGGTCCACACAATTCAATCTCCTCAACTTTGTGTATGAGGTAGTGTTCTTGTGCATTGAAAAATGTTGAAGGAAGACACTTTTACATTTCACACATTAGATGAGGAATTTTTATCTTCCAATAACTTATATCTTCTTTATGGATTTCTCTAGATGACAACATCTACAAGTGATTCAAGGTGCAAATATATTACATAACAAGTAAAAAAAATGGAAATTATAAGATCTATACAACGAATTGAATAAATATCACTACTTACCTCATGTATTTTCCAAGATCATATATAACTTGCTTGACATTGTTGTCAAAGTTGTTTGGGAGAGATAGAGGTAGAACGTACTGCAACAATTATAAAATGATCTTTTCATTATTTTTCCAAAAGTAGTAAACATAATACACTAAAAAGTACATGCAGTATACAAATATATATATTATATACCAGAATAATTACCTCAATGAAGGTATTCCAATCATGCATTTTCATCCCTGGCCCAAATTCACCTTTCTTTTTTATGATGTTTATATTTGTAGAAAATCCTATGGGAAATCAAAATTTTCATATGACTTATTTTATAGCATTGCTTTGTTGCACCGTTAATAACCAAGGAAGGGCACTTATATTAATTTGGTCTCCATTGCTATTTAATTGAATAACATTTTTCATTGCATGATTGGCTTCCTGAATGTCACTACAAATTTTGACAATTTTTTCTTTGTCATGCCTTCCATCCAATATTTTCCATAATGTTTATGTTATATTCTTTCTTATATGAATTGTATCAAAAAAATGCACAATTTGTAGCTACTCAGAGTAGGGCAACCTACTAAATTGTCTTGGATAACTTTTCATTCCTTGTGGAAGCCGACCATGAATGCCTTGACGACCTTCATGAAGCATATAAGTTAAACAAATTAACAACGACAATCATTGTCAATTACAACATTACTAAACAAAACACAATATAAAAATATAAATTCCAAACATATCATTTATGATAGATAGCAATTTGATCCAATGTATAGCCTTGACGATTAATTCTATTATATTCCAACTTCCATAGGCGAGGTGTCATTCTTCATGGTTTTGATGTAGACTCTTCTTTCCCACTGAAAAGATGTTTTTCAGTAGTTCGATACTTATAATTTATGTGGAGGAAGTGTCTATACTCATCAAACACCTACTTTCCTAAACTTGTTGAATGACGAGATTTCATCTTTGGACCACAAATTGGACATGCAAATTTTCCATTTGTTTGAAGACCTGCAAGATCATATATAATTGGATTAAATATGTCACAAGGCTAGAGAAGTGCCTAGCTGAGGTTTCTCTAGTTGGATCCTTCCCCAAGTTCTTCTCCCTCCAATTTTTTTGATAATTCTTGGCTCCCTCCATTGAATGGTTGGTTCAAATTCAACTTTGATGGGGCTGCTAAGCTAATCCTAGTATCACTAGCAATGGTGGTGTGTTTTCTTCAAGCTTGGTGTGCGAGACCAGCAATCTGGCTAAGGCTCACATGCTATTGTGGGGTCTCATGATAGCTAGAAAAAAGGGTTGAAGGAAGTTGTGGGTGGAGCGGGGCTCAAGCTTGGTGATTAAAGTGATTAAAGGAAGACCTGTACATAATTAGAAACTGGAAGATATTATTAGGGAGGCTAGATGGATGACCAAGGATTTTGAGAATGTTTTAATAACATGTATTAAAAGAGCTAGGAACTAGGTGGCTGATTGGGCTTATAATCATGGAGTTTCTATGAAGAATAAAGTGAATAAAGATAGCTTCTAGTGGAGCGACTTTCCCTCAACTACCATCAGGTTGATGCAAGAAGACATTATGAGGTATCCAAAAACCAATGGTTTGGTGGCTCTCACTTATCTTAGGCATCCTTTCATTTAGCTGTCTTGTCTTCATTGGCCATCATTTTTTGATGCCACTGTGGGTTTCTGTGTGGCCTTCTTCAATGGTTATTTGTAATTCTCTTCTTTGAGCCTTCTTGGTAGCACTTGCTGCATTTTTCTTGGTTCCTAGACCTAAACGAAGTTTATATTATAAAAAATATTTCACATAATCATTATGACATATTTATATTAATAATTATTAAAATTATGTAAATAATGTATTGATCATTATAATGTAAATTTTATCATATTACATTGCATGCCTATATTCTAGCTTAATGGGATAAAAAATATAGTTACATGCATTTCTAGTAATTTATATTTATAACAATTATTTGTTCATAATAATGACAATATATATAAATTAAAATTTGTATTTTTGAAAATTGAAGATTAAATATTAAATTTTCGTCAAAACATTTTAACTAATATTTTTACTAAAAAATTTATTATTATTTAATTTACTTAAATAATTTACCTAATAAAAGATAATGCATATAAAAGAAAATTTAAATCTATTCTTAACAAATGTCAAAATAATACTAAAAATCCCCCATATTAATCAAAATGTCTTATTTAAAAATAACTTATTACTAACTAATTAGACAAGAAAAATCAATACACATTGCCAAAATGCTAGAAAAATAAATTTAACTAAACACAAACCATTTTATTCATGTATATAAGATATTTATGGTCAAAAATAATATCTTCAAGAACATTTGATAATGAAGCCCCTATAGTCTAATGAGTAAAAAAATACTTATCAATTTATAATTAGATGTATGATATATTAATAAAATATTTGATAGAAAATTCCTTGTAAGAAGAATTACTAAAACATAAATTATGATTCTCTTCCTTGTATGTTTAAGTTTTCCTCTAACATTGATTGAGGATAAACAACCATTGAGTTAACATCTCTTATTAGATGTTTTTGATCTCGACAAAATATTATATCAGCTCTTTGTTGTCCTCCTCTAATATCATGAAATTGAGAGGAACCAATATTAATTTTTGAACTTTCAACACCTGCTTAAATAAAATAGAATACCTCAATCACATACATTACATAAATAACAACTAGAATTTTAACTTTAAATAAAATCTATTAATAAAATAAATTAAAATATACAATAGATAATGAAGCAACAAACTCCTCCATTCTATCCTAACAACCAATAAAATAATAATTATTTTTTATTACTATTTTATATGATATTGCTATTAGGATTCAACCATTTAGTTTTACAAGTCAAACTCATTGACCCAAGATTCATGAGTAATCTCTCATGATAATGAATGGTCAACTTAGCACTCATTGCATCTAGGTGATGCTCACAGAGGTGAATCACTGGGCTAAGTGGACCATTCACTATCATGAGATATGGGTTCTTGTGAACCACTACTCATGAAGCTGGGTTCAACGAGTTTGACTCATAAAACTATACGTTTGAATCCTAATAGAAATATCATAATTTGACATGCTGTGGAAAATACCTCCTACTTATATACTATTTTATATTTAAAAGAAGTAATAAAAATATTCATAATGAAATTCTAGATCTTATTGATAGAATATGGAAGCTTGAAGAAGTATCTTACTAATAAAATCTACAGAGTAAATCAGATAATTGAAAAATTAACCATTTTACTATATCAAAATAATATATCTACAATTACAACTTTATATTTTACAAAAAGAATATAATGAGAGAAGTTTGTTGTTTATTAGGAATATTTTCATTAGGTTAAAAATGATTGCTATTTTGATCTTGATTATAGAGTTTTTATTTTTTCTGTGGTTTTCTTTGGATGTTTTCTCTCTTTAAATAGTACTAATAAGCTTTAGTGTGTTTTAAAAAAAATTGTAGTTCCATTTCATCCTATCAACTTTAGTTTAGTTGGTAATTTAGAGAGAAATAAGTAATTACTTGTTTATGGGTACATCTCTTCGGCTTGCTAGTGTAATTTTCAGAGGATGATACTATTGTAGGATTGTATATACTTTAGATAAAATGATTTTCTTTGGAAATAATTCTTCCTTATTAACAAGAAGTTTTTCACAAATGTGTATTTAGATGAATTAACACTCTTCTTTGCATAAGAAAGTTATTTTGGATGGATTTAACATAAAATAGTGTTAAATGGTTTATTATAAGAACCTATAATTCAAGTATAGAGGCTTTCACAAGGTCAACCATATCTACCATGATGCTCTTAATGCTAGGTCCATGATTTTGAATGGACCTATGTGGGTATGTTCTATCCCAATTTAACCATGCCCAATTGTGTGTTAATCCTAGCCTCTTACACCTTTTGACCCTATTTATCCAATATTGATAATTGATTTGAGACATCACTTGTTGGACCCCCATGACTCAATTTTTAAAAAGTATTCCCTCTCTTCATTCCATATGCACCTATGATACTTTTAGTGTTACAAGGTATCAAAAGGTATATGTGTGGTGTATTTTTGGTTGTTTCTCTAAGTATGTGCATTTTGTCAAAATTTTCCTTACCTACATACCTTTTAGTCAAACTCTAATTCCCTAATCCCTTGCATTGAAATCCTTTTCATTTTAGAGTTTTAGACATTCCCTTACAAGAGTATTATTCCCTTCATTCCACCAAACTTTTATACACCCAACACTTTTCCCTAAGTACTTTATCAAGATGCCTAGATTTGTCTTGTCCTTATTTGGGTACTTCAGAAGAAGCACTCTTAACTCCTAATTGTGAACTCACTAATACTATATACTATGTTAGTTAATGAAGTTGATATTTTGGCCATCCCTTTTATCATGTACCCATTCCTTGATGTCTCTGGTCCCTAAACCCCAAAACCTTGAAACTCCTATATGCATAAATTTGGCATAATCATATCCATTCGAGTCATTTCCTTGTCCCTCTTATCATTTTTTCATTGAAAAAAGGTTAAGTAGAAGAAGTTTTATTCAAGTTCAATTTTTTAGAGTTTAATATTTTACCCTTACCTTCTTATCTAATGAATGAATTGTAACTTCCCCTATTCCTTAAATCCTTGAAAGAAAGAGCAATATTAAGCCATAGAGTTTATGATGTCATAAATTCCATAAGTTCACCAAAATTATTCATGTGTGAAAAAAGGAATGATGAGTTAAGAATGTTGAAATGTTAAAAGGTTCACACATTGGAGAAAATTTTGAAAAAGGATCTTAGGGTTTTCTAGTTCAAGAAAAGTGTCAAAGTGTGATATAGAGAAAATATGGGGAAATGAATAAGGAAAAGATATGTAAACTAGTCATGTCATCAAGTTTTCATACTTTATGAAATTTTGGCATGCTTCATTTAGTCACAAAAGGTTTGACATAATAAAAATGTGGAGAAAGAAAGTAAAGAGAAAACATAAATAAGGTCACTTGAGATTCTCGATGTCACAAAATTTGTGAGTTCATGAAGTTTTAAAAAGTGTGACATAATTCAAAAAAATTGTAAAGATGCGACAAGTAAGAAGAATGTTCAAAGGAAAGAAATTGTTGTAGGAAATTGTATACCTTTACAATTTCACACTATGTTTTCATCCCTTAATTAATTGGACTTAATTAATCTTCTAATTTACCAATTCATGCATTCCAAAGCCTTATTTTCCCTATTTTCCGAAAGGGGGACGAACATTTAATTGATGCAATTAATAATTAAAACACATTAAGCTTGTGTGTCCTAGACTTATGGACTAGGACCCATTCGCCCAAGGGTGAATGGGTCCCCTTTTAGTCGTAGGTCTGAAATTTAAATAATTTTTTGGTGGTATTTTAATGATTCAATTTTTTATATGCAATTGTAAGCTTTTGGAATCTAATTTTTAGGAAATTAGATAAATGCCTATAAATACACAGTCTTTTTATCAATTCAAATCTAAGACATAAAAACAAGACTTCATATGAGAAAATATTGTTTTCAAAAGCTTTCAAGAGAAGGTTTATCAATCATTTTTTGTAGGATTCAAGATCCTATCATCTCGTTCAAGCTTATATGTGTTCATGTAATCTTGTGAATGCTAATATGAATTGTTGTTCCTAAAGAATTCAAGCAAAGAAAGATCAAGTTCCTTAGAGTGATGTGACTACAATTCTAATTTTTAAAAATATTTCCAAGAAATATCATTACAAGTGGTATTAGAGATATGATTTGGGCAATCAATCTTGTTTCAACCATATCTTTCAAACCACTACGAATTTTGATCTAACTTTTTCTAGTATTTTAGATATTCCACAAATAAGTGTTAAAAAAAATACTCTTTTAAGATAAGTTTTCAAAAAGTTATTTTAATTTTATGTTTTTCCATTAGTTTTCTCTATAGGCCACAATTTTTGGAACTTATTTGGAATGCTTAAATTTTTGGAAATATTATAAAAAATTAGATAGAGTTAGTTATTTATAATTTACAATCAAAAATAAAATACAATCTTTAATTTAGTGGTCAAAGTTGGGTCAAAGTTTTCATTAATTTTCTCTATCTGTTGCACTTTTTTGATTTTTTTTTTTAAATTAATATTTTTAGAAAGATTGTCAAAAATTAGGTAGGGTTATTTCTTTGAAATTTATTTTTATACATAAAACATATTCCTTAATTTAGTGTTCTAAGTTTGGTTTAAACTAAAACATCAAATTCTCTCCCTCTAAATAATTTCCTACCTTTATAAAGATTAAAATTAAATTAAATTCATGTCATATTTTGGATTAGAGGATATTTATACACATACAAAATATAAGGATTCATTTTATTTTATACCATCTAAAATTGAGAAAAGAGTTCCCCAAGGATATCAAACAACAATACATTTCATTAAAGATAAATTATTTGACCCATTTACAAATTCCTTAAAAGAGGGTTTAGATAGGTTTTTGAGGAAACTATTATAAAAAATAAACTATCAAAAGAACAACCAAATTGATCACAACCCTAATAAACCAAATCAAGGGATAAGAGAACCTTTTAAAACTTATACCTACCAGCAATAAACATTCATAAATTCATAAATTTAATGGTAGAAATGTAATTTCATGGATACACCTTATAGAACAACAATCTGAACTTCACAATCTATCAAATAATACCAACATTTGTCATATCTTTACTATATTTAGAATTAGGACCTTACCAATGATACAAATGGAAGATGAGTGATAGACAAGGACAAATGTTTAGTTGAAAAGAATTTAGTAAAGAACTAGAAACCTTTTATAATTAGCCATGCATTCAAAGTTATTCTACCCAACTAAAAAATATAAAGAAATTAATGATGTAGGAGAATTCGTTGGTATAGCAATCGACATCACCAAAAATATTATTTTTGCTTTATTTAATTTTTAATAAGGAATAATATGGGCTAATGTGTGGGAAAATAATTGTTTTAATTTCTAAAATATGTAATTTTCCCTATGATGAGTTATAATTGTAAATTTGGAGCTAAATCAACTTTAGTAAGAGTTATAAAAGCATCTCAAAGGAATATTCCATCCTAGGCATCTTTTCAAGGTGGGGACCACTTTACCATGTATGCTCTTGCATGTTGATTTTTTATGATTTGCATGCTCTTGCATGTTGGCTGCCCAAGCTTGCATGTTCTTGCATGGAGTCATCCAAGCCATCAAAGATTAAGGAAAAATCTAGTTTGACCAAATTTGATTGGTTGATGTTTAGGTGCCCATGTGAAGGCTATATGAGCATTTAGAATATTTTATTATTTTATGATTTTTCCTCAAATTGGGTTGTGATTTTTCCAAGGTGGTAATTTGTAGGTTGTTTTGGGAAAACCAAAGTGATTTTCTCATTCATAAACTTTTATATGTTGAGGCCTTTTTCATTTGAGGAGTTGGCTTTAGAGAATTGGAGTTTAAGATAACAAGATGCTATCAGATTGGACAAAGGATTTATGAATCCAAATTTGCAGATTTATGTGAGGGGATTGTGAATCCATATTGTTGATTTATGTAATTAGGAATCCCATGTTGTAAAGGGAATCTTGTGAGATTCTCCATGTTGTAATCCCATTTCATATTTGCTACAATAAAATATAGTGCTTTCCTTCTTGCATATATTGTGCAAATTTGAGTTGTGTTATGAGTTTTCATATTTGTAAGGGGAGTTATTTGCATCAATGGTATTTGAGTGGGATTTCTTGACTGTGTAGGTAGAAGCACCAATGTGAGGCAGTTTGCACCAGGACCTGTGGTGGTCGTGTGTGTGATTTGTCTATAGATAGATCGTCAAGTGTGAGGAAGTCTATACCCAGGAGGTGGAAGTTTGAGAGTGTGTGGTAAGTGTTTGATGAAATGATGAAGAAGAAAGAAAAAAAAATCATAGTTGTGCATGCAAGTGAAGAGGAAGGAAAACATCCTACAAAAGTATGTTTTGAGGAAGACATAAAGAAAGAGAGTGAGAAGGAAGAGAAAAGTGTAGCAGAGGTTGAAAGGAAAAATAAGTTGCATCAATTCAAGACAAAAAAAGATGTTGCAGTAGTAGATGAGTGTCCTTTGGAGGACTTAAAGGCATTGAAAAAATAAATTACAGTTGAGAGTGAAGGTGAGAAGATGGATGTTGTAGTGAAGAATGAGGAAAAATATGTTGGGGTAGCAAAAGAGAATGAGGTAAATGTAGAAAATTTTGAGTTTATTTTACCTTTATTTGCAAGGATAAACATATAGAGGATGTATTTGCAAACTAGTGTATGGATAGTACATATTTTCATGTAGCAATTGTAGAGGATGTTGTGGGTGAAACTTGGTGGAGGTGGTCTTGTGGTAGGTTGAATCCCATGAAGAATGAAAGGAGGGAAGAAGAGGTTTAGCGAAGGAGGATGGTCTATGGTGGGTGAGAGTCTATGAGAGGAAAGAGGAATATGGTGCACACTTGGTGGAGGAGGAAGGCAATTTTCCCAACTAAGTACTAGAAGAGGCGAAGGAAGAAATTATTTTGTCTATATCAATTATGTATTTCACTGTAGGTTTTCCATAACATGAAAGAGTAGTTCTAGTACTTAGCTCCACTTATGTGAGCCTATGCTCACAAAATTCTTACTCAACGTGTCTGATGTAGGAGCGTCTAAGGGTACTAGCAATCAACATCACCAAAAATATGTTTTTTCTTTATTTAATTTTTAATAAGGGATAATATGAGCTAATGTGTGGGGAAATAATTGTTTTAATTCACAAATTATTTAATTTTTCCCTATGATGACTTATAATTGTAAATTTGGAGGCAAATCAACTTTAGTAAGAGTTAAAGAAGCATATCAAACGAATATTCCATCCTAGGCATCTTTTTCAAGGTGGGTACCACTTTACCATGCATGTTCTTGCATGTTGATTTTTATGATTTGCATGCTCTTTCATGTTGGGTGCCCAAGATTGCATGTTGGTGCATTTTCTTGCATGGAGTCATCGCAACCATCAGAGATTAAGGAAAAAACTAGTTTGACCAAATTTGATTGCTTGAAGTTTAGGTACCCATGTGAATGCTATGAATATCTTATTACTTTATGATTTTCCTCAAATTGAGTTGTTGTTTTTCTAAGGGGGAAATTGAATGTTATTTTGGGAAAACCAAAGTGGTTTTCTCATTCAAAAAATTTTATATATCAAGGCCTTATTTATTTGAGAAGTTAGCTTTGGAGAGTTGAAGTTTAAGATAACAAGATGTCGGATTGGACAGAGGATTTATGAATCCAAATTTGAAGATTTATATGAAGAGATTGTGACTCCATATTGCTAATTTATGTAATTAGGAATCCCATGTTGTAAAGGGAAGCTTGTGAGCTTTTGCATGCTATAATCCTATTTCATATAAATGTTGCAATAAATATAGTTTTTTCCTTCTTGCGTGTATTGTGTAAATTTGGGTTGTGCTATGAGTTTCTTAGATTTGTAAAGGGGGTTATTTGGATCAATTAAGGTCTTTATTTGAATATAATGTTGAGAATTTGTGATTGGAACTTAGAGCACCCAAGGTGACACCTTACTAAAGGCTACAATTAGACATCAATGGTTATAAGGATGAAATGCAACATGATGTCCACTTGTTGGAACCTTATACAAATAGGAAAGCTATGCAAAAAGCATTGCCTATTAAAATGAAAATACCACCAAAGCTGAAATCATGAAAGTAACCGATGAAAATTTGACTAATGCTACTAGTAAAAACATGGAAAAAATATTTAATTAAGAGAAATTAATAAGCTCTCTCATCAACAAGAGATTGAGAAAGGAGAAAAAGATCTATGTTGGAATTGTAATAGAAAATGGTCAAGGATTCAAAGTCTTATATTAGTGAGAAAAAGGATGAGGATTAAGAGGGAGAAGAACCTACAAAAGAATCAAACATAAAACTTACGAATGAGGATTCTAAGGAAAAAGAGAGAACTACTATCTCCTTGCATGCATTGAATGGAATAAATGCACCAAAAATACTCAAAGTAATTGGTAAATAAAAAATAAAAATGTGAAAGTGTTAGTAGATATTGGTAGTACACTTAACTTTATTCATAAAAGATTAGCCAATGAGCTCAATTAATTTGTTTATCCAGTCTCTAATTTTCAAGTCATGATAGCCGATGGGAAACAACTATCTTGTGGTGGTACATGCCATCATATAAAACTCTCATTGGGAAACTATCAACTAGATTTAGAAATTTTTTCTATACCTATTAGGGAAGTGGATATAGTTTTGGGTATGCAATGGCTTAAATAATTAGGAACAATCTCTTTCAATTTCAAAGACTTATTCATATCTTTTAGGATATATGGGAAAATGTATGAAACTTTTGGAATTAAATCACCACAATATGAAATCATTAGCTCTCATAGGATGGAAAAATTATTCAAGAAATTCTCTTATAATATGGGGTAGAAATTACATTTTATAGAAGCACAAGATATGATAACTCAAGATCTACCAAAAATTCAAGAGATTAATCAACACCATCAACAATTATTTCAATAATACAAGATTGTACCTCTAATTGGAGATCATAATCATGACATTAAATCAATACCAGAAATAGTTATCCATAAAAAAATCATATTTATCCCCTATGCTTATTCTTAATAGAAAAGATGATCCATGCAAAATGTGCTCAAATTACAAAAAGATAAAAAAATCACTCATAAGGATAAGTTTCATATTCCTATTTCTAAGGAATTAGAAGTAAATAAAATCTATGAAAAAAAATCCAAATGCGCCCTTAGGGTGAAACAAGTAGAATACTCAAGAAAATTAGTGTCACTTAAAGGTGTTAAGATGGACCCTAATAAGAGAGGATTTTTTTACCTAACAAGATACTATATAAGATTTGTTCATACCTATCATCCTATAAAGAAAATTTTCTTTTGGGAAGGTATTAAAGTGAATATCCAAAAATTTGTGGTAGAAAGTTTGATATGCCAACAAAATAAAAGGAATATTAAAAATATTATTGGTTTCTTACAAATATTAGGCATTCCAATACAACACTGGGAAAAAATATCAATAAACTTTATTATGGGGTTATCAATGAAAAATAATATTGAGGAGATTTGGCTTGTTGTGGATAAACTAATTAAGAATGCGTGTTTTTGTGGACCCTTATCTATTTTCAATAGATATTATGGAAAATTTATTCATACAAAATATATAAAAACTTCATTGAATTTGCAAAATCAGATTGGAAAATATAGCCACCTCAAAATTCCTAATCAAGTGGAAGAATTTACCAATTGAAGATGCAAAATGGAAAGATGAACAATTCATACAAAATATTTTAGAATTGTTAAGCATTGAGGAAAATTATTTTCTGAAGGGGAAGAGAATGTTATGATCCTAATATGATATATTCCTAAGTATATATTATGTATTCCCAAGGGTAAGCACTTGTGGCATGCTTAACAATAACATAAATATTAGATAATACATTAATACTCCTAATTAGGATGAAGGAGTATGTCCCTACATAGTTTATCTTATAAATAAGGAAGAGAACTCTATCACATATCAACATATCATAATTTATTAAATTCATATTATATTTTTTGATTATTGGGGGTAACCCCCTCGAAGTGGTATGCTACAATTCTGATTTTTACAAGTATTTTCAAGAAATATCATTATAGGGACCTTACCATTGTAGAGGAAGCTAAACTTATTTTTTAAAACAATTAGCAATAATGAGTAAGATATTACATTTGTTTGTCACATAGCTTGAAGTAATTAAGTGATGACATTAAAAGATGTTTTAGGGACTCAACATTCTGATGGAACAATCAAGAATCTTAGAATTAAAAATAGAAAATAGGAATATTTTTAATTTAGAGAAGGAAGTTTGTATTAGATGGTGTTGTACCAAATTAGGAAATTATAATATTCAATAAGGTTACACTTTGGAAGATGCAGAAAATGAGAAAGAGGGATGGAAAAGGCATCTTTATTGGTATAAAAATTACTTTCTCAAGTGAAGTATATTCACTTGGGTTGTCTTGCAAAAGAAAATGCTTCTAGTATTTGGTTTCCTTGGTCCCTCAAGGCATGTCATGTATTAGAGAGCTGATTAAACTACCAATCACAAATTACTTAATTGTAACTCTATACTCTCATGTTGGTAGATATATTTGTGAAAGCTAAATTTGGTAAGTCCTATACCACATGATGTTTTGAAACTATTCAACTATTGGCCAATTATTTAAAAAATAGATATTATATACCATATTTTTTTCTTAATGGTCATGGTAAATTTAGAAAGAAAGATATAGTTCAACCATTCAAAAAAATTAAATTCCATTAGATATCTTCAGGGCTAAATTATAAAATTCCATTGAAGTTGTTAAAAGCATTGCAAGAAACAAAAAAATGGAAAATAGGTCTTCGATAGGGTGGGATAATAAAATTGATGAAGAAATGGATTGGTTTGAAGGCTACCCTCATTTAAGGGTTTTGCTTGGATAATAAAAGTTCTTCCTTGAAGACTAAAGGAGAACGTTGGATTATTCCCCTTTATGGTTGGAGAAAGCTTAAATTTGATTGAGATTCTTGAGGAAACCACAATACTTCTAAGGTATGATGTACTTTAAGACTTCATTATGGTTCACTATATGGTGTTGCTTCACTTGAACTAGTAGTGAGAAAAAATAATGAAGCAAAGGCCTATATGATACTTCTAGGACTTCCCATATGTGATAGTATTAACATGAAGAAGGTACACATGGAGGGAAAATACATGATCATTGTTAACACCATAAGGAAATGGTCTCTCTAAATTGGAAATTAAATAGAATTTTAAGTCAAAAAATTCCTCTCCTAGACTCGTTGGAAGATTATAAAATAAATCATTCTTATAGAGAGTATAATACTATTGTAAATGTGCTAGTATATTTTTGAATTAAAATAGAGACTTGGTTGTTTGTTGACAAGTGTTTGGATAGATGGAAGGAACTAGTCCCATTTGATTTTAATAGTGAAATTAATAATTCTAAAAATTGAAAGCCCTTATAAATGGTGGTGAGAAAGGTGACTATGCATGTGAATTGAAGTCAAAATGTCCTTCATTTGTGGCTTCAGTATGTAAATAATTATGGTATGGTATGTGGAACAAATAAATTTTTATTACTATTTTTCCTTGTTTGCAGCATGCCACATTTTTTCTCTACAAAGACATATACCATAGTGAGGCTAACAAAAAAGGAGGAAAATATATTTTTTTGGGAAATTTTTTATCTTTGTATGAAAAAGGGTTTTAAAGATTAATGCTCAAACTTTGATTCATATGGTGTGGGTGATGTGAGATCTCTTTCTATCAACTACACATAGATACATAGTAAACATAGATATTTCCTCAATGTTCATTGTTGTGTTCTTAGAAATTGGGGAATCAAGACAACCTCTCAATTAATGCCGAGTCTTTAATCATAGCCAAACAATGTTGGGGCCTTAGATCCATTATTAATGAAGCAATTACAAGTGTTGGGTTTCCTATACAAGGAGGCTCTTGGCCATTTTTTAATTTTTTCCTAGTTAATCTCTTGATTTCTTTTGTTATTTAGCAATTGAGATAAAAAAATGAAACACAAAAGCATCAATATAAATTAAGAAATGAGTTTCTCAAACCTATTAATGGGGCTATGCCTTCTCCAAGTATCAATTGGTCACTTGTTGTTGATGATGTGTTTTCAAAAAGTGACAAGGAGGAGGATGTTGTTCAACAATCTCAAAATGGTGTGAAACAATTTTAAATTTTGTATGAAACTATTACAATATTATGCTTGGTTTTAACTTGTATTATTAAAAAAGTTGTATTAGGATATTTTTTATCTCTTGTTTTACCTTCAAATGAGAATTTTATTTTAACATTACCCTTATGTAGATATTTGCAATATGTCCCTTCCAAAAGAAAGGTTGGAAAATTGATATTTTTCAATGGTTCAATATATAAATATGGGCTCCTAAATCAATTTCACCTAGAAAAAAGATAATTATTATAAAATAAATTATTTATAGTTAGAAAAAAAAGCTATATACAATTTTATATTTTACTAATAAAACTTTAATAATTTAAAATTAAATGTAAACCGACCCTACAACATTCTATTTTATTTATTAAATCTTTCATAATTTTAACAAATCAATTTTTATTAATAAAAAATAAATTTAAGATTATAAAAATAATATACAAAATATAGTCAATTATTTTACATGAGGAATTTTTAAATTTTGTTTTGATAGTTAACATATTGATACTTATGGGTCAGCACCCTTGTTTTGCTGCTTTTTATTTCAAAAACATATTGATAAATCAATATTTTTTATATAATTCATGAAAATCAAAATCTAGTTTCAAAGTAGGGGAGAGGAGTACATAATGGAGACCCTAACTTGGGTTTCTCAAAATCTTATGTGGAAATTTCAAATCACTCTTAATTTTGTACAATAGTTTATTTGGCAGCTCAGTGCTTCTATATTTCACTTTAAGTCCACATCAACATGCTTTCTGTTGAGGTATCCAAAAAGATCCGAAAAAATTGTAACTGTCCAAGCAGCCATCAGACTACACATTTGACCGTATTTATTAATTTATTAAAAATCATAATAGAATGTGTTTTTTATTTTCAATTAATTAATAAATACAGTCAAATGTGAACCCTGATGACTCGGTAGACATTGCCATTATAAGAGTTGGATAGTTATTGTTCGATAATTTTAAAGGAGCACACGATAAAATAACTAGAGATTGTGAAAGCACAATATAAGAATGTCGATGAACTGTACCCTGACATTTTAGCCTACTAAAAATAACGAATCCAAAGAACTGATTAGCATTCTATTCCACTCTTAAAATCCTAGGATTTTCAAAAATCATACCCAACATTTTACACTGATGATATCCTAAGATTAAAGAAGCAACAAAGCAACAAAGATAAATACCTTGCTGCACATAAGGAGTATGATAGAAGTGGGAAGGTGTCCGAGCCTGAACCATCGCCATGCGGGTAGATATTGGAAACAAAAAGGTCTGATCTTCTGGACAATGGAGAGAAGCACTGTTTTGAGACATCTGAGCAGGAGAATAATCATTACTCTGTATGAAATAGTGTTGATTTTCTTTATCAGGTTCCCTCCCTCCTGTTCCTACTTTTATTCCATACTGCGAATGAAGCAGCTTTACATAAAAGTCCACTTCCATCTGCTTCTTCTGCAATTCTTTCTGAAAATATTCCTTCTGCTTTTTGTGAAAACCCAAACAGCCATACACAGGGTCTCTAATTCTACACTCTGCATCCCAACACAAGGATTCTATCGCCACCTTTTTATCTTGAACTGTATCCAACTCGTTAAGTATCTTCAAAATATTACTCACCCCATAAACCTTATGAGCTACATAAAATCTTCTTGCCTGATCAGGAGGAAAAAATGGTGCTAAGGGGCATTCGGGTGTGCACTTTCTTCTCTGATGTTTGCAGGCTGCACAAGCCTGATTTGTTGGAGGACCGATCTGACTACCCTTAATATTGGATTCCGCATTACTGATCATGTTTAAGACTAACAAAAATTGGCAATATCACACCTAATAGAGAAGCCCACAAAATGTTTGCCTCAAAAGCCTGCTTAAAATCATAAGAATCCATGGTTAATATCACAGATCTTAATGAAAATGTCATCAATAATGGGTAAAAAAATGATATCTGTTACAATATTAAATTTTTGAATTTAATTGGGTATGTTTTTTTTGTCTACCTTGTGGATCACATTCAGTGATTTTGTTCCTCTTTCTGATGATGGATCACTGAGTGTGATCCAAAATATGGACAAAAAAAGTATACACAGTTGAATCCAAAACCTTAATATTGTAATTTAATGGTCTGTGGAAAACCCATACCAACTATTGTTGTCAGGTAATGAATTTCAATGTTAATAGCATGTACTTTTCACAGTCCATGATAATATATTGTTGAGATTTCTGGCTTGAAACTGTGTGTGATTCTTAACATTGATGTTTCTAATCAAACTCCATAATCCACCATCAGGATTGCAATAAGAGAAAAAGAATTTGATACAAAATGCAAATATTAAAAATCGCATACAGTTTCAAACTAGAAATCTCAGCAATACAATTTCAATATTGAAAAGAAAACAGAGAAGTCCCATTTTATTCAACCATACTGAATGTATTACCTTAGAATTCTTCGAGGTGCATGCAAGATTGTGTTTGTTTGATTTACAGAGCTGTTTATGTGTTTTGTATAGGATCTTTTCTTGCCTGCTTTTTAAGTTTTCCTTCTGGAGTTGAAAGAAAAAGAAGAAAGGCTATCTATATATTTTTCCACTTACTATAAAGAAACTCAAACAGCAAGAAACCTATTGCCAAATTGAAAAGCTTGACAGTTGAAATATTAAATTTTACAGCCCAATAAAATTGTAATATAATTAAAATTTGTTTTATATAAAATCAAAATGGATACACTTGACGAACTTGCTATAATTTTTTTATTCTATTTTATGTAACTTGAAATTTTAACATTATATAATTTTTCCTTTTTATTTCAAGTACAACGAAACTTCTAAATTCAATCACATTTGCCGCTCAATCTTTTTGAACATTATTCTGTAGTTACATTGAATAATGAAACTTAGAAGGGCCTAAATTTGATGGCTGTATGCTAGTACTTAGTGATTTTTATTCTAAAATATAAATAATCTGAAGAAAATTTGTATTGTATAAAAGAAAAAAAAAAAAATACATTATCAAAAATTATATAAAATTATAGTAAAATATATATATAAATTATGATATATATTTTAAAATAAAAAATATTTTAACAATTAAAAAACTATTTTAAATAAAAGCATCATCAAGTCTGCGCTAGTGTCACAGTGAAAAAGATTTACAGGCCACTATAGTTTATAGGGGAGAATACTTCACTGATTCCTACAGTCTATAAAAAAAATTTAAAAATTAAAATGTTAAAAAAAGAGAGACTATTTTGAATAAATAAAATTTAAGAAATATTGTATTATATAAAAGAAAAAAATAACATATTATCAAAAATAATATAAAATCTTAGTGATTATATATTTAAATTATGATATTTTTAAAAATATTTTTCTTTTACAATTAAAAGGCAATTTCCAATATAAATAAAGTTTAAGAAAGATTGTATGATATAAAAGAAAAAATTAACACATCAAAAATTATATAAAATTATAGTAAAATATGTATTTAATTTATGATATATTTTTTTAAATAAAAAATATTTTCACAATTAAAAGGTAATTTTTATTGAGTTTAGATGGAACAACAAGAGTAGTGTGGGTGGCTTGTGCAAATTTCAAGTGGTTTAAACTTTAAACCACTTCCTTTTTACAAATCTATAGGGCAAGGCATCTCTTTTGCAACATCATTGCCTTATATTTTTTACACAATTTTTAGGGTGTTTTTGTGGGGTTTGGTGCGGGTTTTTGTCATTTATATGCTAGGTCTAATACATTTTTTGGCTATTGCCCTGGTGGCCTTTGGGGATCTAAGAGAGCCTTATTTCTTTCCCTTTAAGGGAGTTGTTGATGATAGTGAATTGGCTTTATCAAGTCATGCAAACGCAATCAACTTTTTGCTATATGCAACCCTAGCAAACCAATTCTCTTCGTTCCTTAAGGTTTTGCTCAATAGCTAATGGTTCCCTAGAGAAAAGAAAACATTTCCCCATTTTAGTCATCAATCTCAAAAAATTGTTGATGGTGTCTTGTATTTTTCAAAGCATTCTCTTATTTATAAGTTCACAATTCTTTGAATTTCTATGTGTTTTTAAAAAAATTGGGTTAGGAAGAATTAGGTTTTAGAAGGTGATTTTAAAGTTATTATGGTTTCCAATGGATGCATTTTTTATGACAAGTGTTTAAATGACATCTTGAAGTTAAATTTTCTAAGAAGGTCCTTATTTTCATAAACAAGTGGGGTTATTCATTAAACCTTGACATATAGGGTTTGATCTTGTGGAGGGGAAGTCATAAAATATTATTTATTACTATGTCTCCATCAGCTTCAAATGGAGTTCTAGTGGCTTGATATTTTAATCAATATATTAATTATTGGCTCGGTTCCTTGTCACTAAACCCTTGACATGGAGGTTTCTTATTTTACATGCCTATGTGTTGAACTTAATATTGAAATGTAGAAAATAGTTGCTCTATGTTTTAGGAGATAGAACCACCAATTTCCTATGAGTTCCATTCAAGGAAACCTTAGAGATCTCAATCTAGGGATAGAATGAGGGATAGAGATCCGCAATAGGGTGTCCTAGAGGTGTGATTAAAGGCTAAAAGGGGGTTCACCACCAAGCAAAGCTTGGAAAGATAACAAATGCAATGATATGCAGAACTTAAGTTATATGACCTAGAAAATGAACTTAAATTAGAACAGTAAATTGGAGATAAACATAATTGCACCTAGAAACTAAAGAGGCTTCAATGAGGGTTTAAAACCCCAAAAATTCATACTTTTAATGCATTTATGCTCATATGCCAATAGGGGCAATTTTTTCATAGTTTAGGGTTTCGGGCTATAACCAAAATATGGAACTACTAAACTAGGACCTACAAAAAAATACTTGAAATATAGTATATTGGGACTCATATGCCACAAGTGGCAATTTATTCCTAGTATTAGGGTTGATCTAGAACTTTCACATCCTCTAATGTTCTCTTGAAGCTTCACTCCTATCAAATCTCCAAGCCTAAACATTGAATTGCAACTTGTAGGTGACTTTTCATGATCTTGCAATGTAGATGACAACTTTGACAACTTGAAAAAAATTCTCCAATCTTTCTCTTTAATGGATATTCAACCTAGATCTACAAATCACACATGAAAGAGAGGTGGAAATGTTTTTTTGTTAGTGGATAGGGGTTTCCCTTTGTCAAACCCCATTTTGGTAATCAAAACTTTGAAATGAATAGAAATAGAATGAAGGAATGATGAATGAACAAATATGCAATGTTTCAATTCACCAAACCATTGAACAAAAGGTTTCAATCTTGTATGTAATGGCTACCATGAATGTATATCTTGAATCCTTCTTGAAGGATATAGATCTTGACTTGAATGTTTTCTTGAATCATAAAACCTATATCTTGACTTGAATGTTTTCTTGAATCATAAAACCTTACATCACAAATGTTATCTCAAAAACAAACATGATGCATGATGACTTTGACATGATGCTTGATTCTTGAATAATGCTCCAAAATGCTTGATAATGACTCTTGAATTCTCTTGAATTTTCTTGTAATCATAAAATTGCTAGAATGCTTGATCTCAAAAAACTTGCTAGTAGAAAATATGTGAAATAACCTTGTATTTATACTCATTTATGCCAAATTTCTTGAAATTACAACAATACAAGCCAACATTAGATCTAGGAGAACAAAATACTTCCAAGAATTGAATTCAAAATTAGGTCCAAGCTAAGCAAGACTCATATGCTATTTGGGGTGTGTGAGTCCAAGTAGGCTAAGGTTGGGACACAAATTCTAAGAAATGTTATTTTTTATGTTAAATTCATATTTAGGCCCCAAAACTTAGGTGGTACCCATATGACCAAGGTGGCATATGAGTCCTAGATCACTAAATCTAGACCATACAAACCAAATCATTAAATGAAGAGTGTTCATTTGTTGTATATCAGGATTATCCTTAGAAAGATGCATTAATTAAGGCTTTTGGATGTAAAATAGGACCAAATAAGGCATAAAGAAACCCAATTTTAGTAGGGAGGGCCCAAAAAAGTGTGAAAATGTAAAGGAATATATTTTTATAGACTATATTTATCCCCCACTTTAGTGAGAGGAGGATCATGCTTCAAACTCACACTAAAGTAGACAAACTTACATCAAGAGGGTTCCAAGTGTACCAATCCTAGTGAGATAGGATGACAATGACCAAGAGGGATGATCAAGCCCCTAGGATCAAGATCCTATGGTAAACCTACATAGGAATAAGAGAAAAAAAACAAAAATGGAATGGTGTAAGGAGAGACAATAAGGTACAAGCATACATTGCTAGAGTTAAAGAGAAAGAAAATAAAAACAAAAAGGGTTGGATCAAGCTTTGACTATTTGTCCCAAATGCTATGGATTATATCTAGGTTGTTTGTCCAAGAACGTTTACAAGAGGAACATGATTTCCACTATGCAAAACACATGATCACAAGGGCTAGTGGAACCTCAAGTCATCCACTAGGTGATCCCCTAGTGATACACATACGCACATGGCCAGTATGCACTCACATAGAGAAGCAAGTGGCTATGGGAAAGTCACACCTAAGTTCGACTCCCATATGTACAACCAGACCAAAGCTATACCTATCAATTAATTTGATCAATTAATTTGATAAGGAACCACACAACATGAACAAGATTCAAGAGGCAAGAAAAAAATTGTATTGACACCCATGAATAGACAAGGTGGATCCACAAACAAGAAAAGTGTGTTATGAAAGGTGGCCATATAATTGATATTGTAAATGAAAAATAGTGTAAGGTTCATTCAAACGATATTTTCTTAGTGCATGTATGGTCCTAACTTAGGGAACATTGTTCCTAATGTCTCCAAGAGAGGACCGATCAAAGAATAGAAGATTCACAACTTAGGGGATGCAATATGTTGCATCAAGCCACTATGAGGAATATAATATGCTAAGAGAGATCACACTCTTGAAGGACAACACACCCAATGTCACCTCAAAGTGAAAGAAACATTGTGTGTGTAGAGAAGGGGGATTCACTTCTCATGAGTCTCTTTATTCTCAAGAGATTATCAAGGAGAAAACTACCCTAAAATACCTCAAGAAACAAAGCAAGACTTCTAGAATCAAAAAGAATAAAACATATCTAGAGGTTTTCTGGATAGACTTAAGGGTTCTTGTTCAAAGGATGAAAGAATAGAATGAGTAAAATGCAACAAAATGGAGTCTCGTAGGTGTGTTGTTGTCTCATATGGACTAGAAACCAAGTTTATCATAGAAAACAACAAAGTGACAACTGGCAATTAAATTGCTAGGAACTTAGAGAATGTGAGAAAATAACAGAATAAAATAGCATTGAAATAAAGTAATGTAAATGATAAAGTTAAAGATGGTGAGATATAGAAGAATCTCACCAAAACCCAAGTAATGGAGCCTCTAGTAAATTAATGTCTTCAATACCTACATGCAGAAGATTTGGAGAAACTGTTGGGGCTAAATAGGGGTTTACTCAGTCAAACCCCCATTTTGGTGTTCCCACCTCCATGGATAGTTAGATAGATAGAGAGAATGAAAAAAGAAATCAAATATAAATTGATAAAAGAAATCCCTGCTTAAGGAGGAGAACCCATATCATGAGGCAAAGATGCAATTTATAGGGGATATGAGAAATCCCAAGATGCTTGCAAGCACAAGACAAGGGATTTGTTAGCTACAAGGCTTAAGGAAGCCAAAGGGAGAGATAGAGTTGCAAGAGCCATGAGATCTGCAAAGAGCATTGTAAGAGCTTTAGAGTGTTGTTATAGCAAGTTGTAAAGAGTTGTGTAGGAAAGATAGAGAAAGTGCTAGAGGAGGAAAAGGAAAGAGCCAAAGCTAGAAAGATTCAGAACATGAAAAAAAATTAAAAACATAACATATAAAGAGAGAATATGAGAGAAAAGAAGCTTCCTGGGTAGTTACAAGGCATCCAAAGCTGTTACCACTAACAAAGCTAGTTGACAAGTTGAAAACATGATCATAAATGTCTATTTATATGTTGAAATGTCAAAAGATGCTAGCATGGTGTGTGAATGTATGTGTGATGTGCTAGTGTCTAGATGCATCACACTACAAAATGATGAGAACGAGAAAACACAAGGCTTGATGCAAAGTTGATGCACAAAGATATTTCCTGAAAAGGGTCCCTAGGCATCTTGAGAGGGAAAAAGGCTAATGCAAAGGATAAAATGAGCCTACACAAGTGTTATGGGAGTGGACACTAAAGGGGATAGAATAATGCATGTGAAATTGGAAGGGGTGTAATTTTATGACATTACATTTTTCCCCCACTTTAGCTGGCATATGAATCTACACTAATATGCATGCTAAAGAGAATATACTTAACATAAATAACATCATGATATGAAAAAGATACTATAGAGGAAGCAAACAACTCTTCAAACCAAGGAAGAATGCCCCTAGATTGAAGACCTACAAAGAAAACACATTAGACAAGAAATACCTGCACAAGACAACAATGTTATAACATAAAAATCATGGGGTTAGAACATATACATGAATAACACACACATATATAGGCACACAACAAACTAAAGGATTTGAGTTGGAAAAGTGAAAGAGACCTCAATATGCAAAAGGCTATCTTAGTATTATGCATCATCCCCAAATTAAAAAATAACACAAAATAATTCTTAAATGAAGTGAAGAATGTAAGGATTGATTGCTTCAAGAGAAGAATGCACCCAAAAGCCAAGGAAGAAACCAATGTTGAAGAGAGAAAGAGCATATACTTAAGATGATGAAGATGCAGATCTTCAATCCAATATACACAATTTGAGAAGAGAATTTAAGAGAGAGAAAGCAATGAAAACTGCAAGAGAGATGGCTCCACAAGTACTATCTCTTGAGGAGGGTTAAAAAAATGCATCAAAGATCCACAGACCCATGAAAGGTGGAAAAAAGGCTTTGTAGGTACTCTCTCCTATAGAGTTGAATAAATTGCACTAGAGGCCCTCAGACCAATGGTGAACATATCTTGCAGGATGAAAGCACTTTTATAGGTCCTCAAACTTGCAAAGAAGGTGCCCTAGGTACTCTCTCCTAAGGGAATCTTAATGTAGGGGACTTTGGAGAGTCAGATTAGGTCCTGATAGGTGCTTGGTCTACAATACAAAAGAATAACCATCTTTGATAGCAAGTGTATATTATGTTATTAGAAGGCTTAAGTGGATTGGGTTGAATTTATATTCATAAATGAAGGATTTTGTGAAGTCTAAAGAACCCCAATCATCACCAACACATGTGTTCTTTTGAGAAGTAGAAGGAGAAAAATTAATATTTTGTGCTTTAAAAGAATATTCTTCAAGGACATATACCTCAATAGTATCCTTTGTAACATGTACTACTAGAATAGACATCAACACATTGGAAGACACTGAAGGGATAATAGTTAGCACAACTAAAACCTAACGAGTAGCTAGCATCTCACATAAGTGCATAGCCTCAAGGATAGCCCTAACTATGACTACTCAATTATTGCAAATGAATTTAATAGATTTATGCAAGGTAGACATGATTGCACCCATATCATGAATCCATGGTCTACCAAGAAGAAGGTTATATGGTAATTTTTCCAACATAACAAGGGTGGGTATAGTAATGGGTCCCAACCTTAAAGTAAATACTATCGTGCCTAGGGCTTGTTGACTGACATTATCAAACCCACGAATGGAAAAAAAATAAGCATTAAGAGAAGATGAATCAATATTAATCTTAGCAAATAGATCAATGCTACGTATATTGAGTGTTGAACCAATGTTAATGAGAGTATGTCTAATGTTGATGCTATTAATATTAACTATAATCATTAAAGGATTTGATTGTTTCTATACATCTAGGGGTGGAAGTTCTTGCAAATAGAACATGATATTCGATGAATCCACATGAATATGAGCCATCAACATATTAATATCCATCGGCCTAGAAGAGGTAGGTAAGAGGATCTTCTGCAAGGCTTCTTGGAGCATACATTGATAAACTAGAGAAAGCTGAAGAAAGTCCCATAGTGAGAACCTGGATGGAGTAACGCAGAGTTTCTCAACAAGATCATAATCACCAAGTGCTTTAGTTGTAGGTTTAGGAGCCAAATGCTTATTTGGTTGAGTAGGTGGTAAAGAAGTAGGTTGATTAAAATTTTATTTATTCTTTCTAGTATTATAAGTAGAGAAGGACTAGTTGGAGTCAAATAAATGACTAGTCTCTTAGGCCTTTGAGGGGTAGCAGAGAAATATATTACATTTAAAAAGTCATCACATCTTGTGTACTAATTATTCAAACAAATATTCTCAACATCAATCCAAGAAAGATCAAATGAGGAAGGAGATTCAACATTCTCTAATGCATCATATCTAGAAGAGAGTGCATTAAAATAG
The DNA here is from genome assembly GCA_007258455.2 of Sequoia sempervirens. NCBI lineage: Eukaryota > Viridiplantae > Streptophyta > Pinopsida > Cupressales > Cupressaceae > Sequoia > Sequoia sempervirens. The sequence continues at coordinate 68,837 of VDFB02339020.1, forward strand.
AGAAGAGATTCATCATTCACTAAAGCATCATCTCTAGAAGAGAGTGCATTGGAATGAAGAGAAGGTAGAGTAATGTCAAGAAAGGTATCAAAGATTTCATCTTCTTGCAACAAGATATCCTTCAAACCAAGAGGAATCTCATGAGAAGGATCAAAGATACAAAGTGACATAGGAAAATCCAAGTCACTATCACATGCATGAAATGGAACATCATTAAAATTTTGAATATAATTAGATACTAAACTCATAAAAGAGGATATTAAATTCATTTTGCTAAGAAAAAATGAAAATCTAGATTTTTCAGTATTTTCTAGGTTTTAGTAATTTGCATTTTTAGAGGTCTTCAGAGCATAATTTGGGGTTGAAAATTGCATCAATACCTACAATTCAAGCACTTGAAGGAATTGTATTTAGGTAGTTAATTAGTCCTCTTTGAGACCTTTTCAACAATGTAAATAGTTTTGAATTTGAAGCATCGAGTCAAAAGTTATGACCCCAACAAGTTGGGGTAAACAAATTCCTAGTATTTTGAAAAATATTCTAGTTCATGTCAGGTTCACAAAAATTTAGAGAAGGGGGAATTCACTACTCATGAGTCTCTTTATTCTCAAGAGATTCCCAAGGGGTGAACTACCCTAAACTCTCTTAAGGAAAAAAGTGACAATTCTAGAATCATAAAGAATAAATCACAGAGGTTTTCTGGATAGACTAAATGGCTCTCGGCCAAAGGATGACAACATGGAATAAAGATTCCAACATGGTGCACGAGAGTCCTAGAGGCACACTGGCCTCTCATCCAGATTAGAAACTAAGTTTATCATAGAAAATAACAACGCAACTACTAACAATCAGATTGTTAAAAGCTTACAAAATGTGGGAACATAACAAAATACAATAGCACTAAACTAAAGTAATATAAATGATAAAGGTAAAGTGGATGAGAGATAGAAGAATCTCACAAAAACCAAAGTAATTGAGCCTCCAGTAAATGAATGTCTTCAATACCTATTGTTGGATGCACGAAACACTAAGAGGGGGGGTGAATTAGTGTTCAACAAATTTTAATATTCATATTAAATTTAAAAACCGTTTACTACAAGATATGAACTTTATGTAGTATCAGTAGCATAAGATAGATAAAAACATGCGCACACAATAATGAGCACCATAACACCAAATATTTTTATGTGGAATTTAATCCACAAAGTTTTTACTTTGTTAAAAGTAAAGATAAAAGGGCAATGCACTCGCATTCAAGCTCACTGCCTAGAGCTCACTACTCAAAAAAATAGAGGCTTACTGCCTACAATACATATGGTAGAATATTACTACAAAATTTGAACTGATGGGACAACATCTTCAAATTCTAAAGTTCAGTTCCAATGAAGCACACAATCTACTCTTTGATCATGCTCTTTTTCATGCTCTATTCTACACTTCAATAGAAGCCTTCCTACAACACATATAGTAACTTGCTTGATGATTTTTTTATGTAGGCTCACAGTACTATACAATTTTTTTGCTTAAATACCACACACACATTTTTTACATTCTTGCCACCAAAGATGGAGTACCAATCTTCTTCATATATCTACTATCATCAATGTCACTATATGTCAACTTGAAGCAAAATATAGTAGCTTTCCTCAAAATCATAAGTCATAATTTAGTGCCCACCTATATAAGACAACTAAACTCATAGTAGAGACCCAAAAAAACAAAAAAAATATTCCATATACATCTATGATCCAAGATATTGAACATGTCGACCACAAGAGAATAATAGACATTGAGTTATACCACCAAACCACTTAATTTGAGCTACATGTATCAATGATGCCACAAAAATTCTTTAGCAAAGTAAGATACATGTTAGGAAACCTTCCTTGTAGATCCACACAATAAAATGATGATCCATTGAGGTGAACAAATCAACAGACTAATTGGATGCCCTGTTTAGCTAGTATACTATGAAAACATGGATCTTTTGTGGGTACAATCATAACTGATACTATGGACCAAAATAAAGACTTTAGTTGCCATCAATGACAACCCAGGCAGCCAAAAATCATGTCCATGACCATCATATGCCAACAATCTCCCACTTTGGCATTGATAGCAACACTTAGTGAAAAATTTACTAAGTGCCCAAAACTTAAAAAGTATTGTATCAAAATTGCTACTCCCCCTAAAGATGCCAAGAAATGTTTCACTACATTCTCTCCCCCTTTGACATCAATAAAAAAAACTTTATGAAATCCACTCTACACTTCTTTCCTTAACTTCTTAAAATATTGTACTATCCCTTACTTCATTCTTCAAAAATTTAGAAGATTATCTTATATTTAGCTTTCATTTCTAGAAATAATTTCTTCTAGGAATCCACAACAAATCCAATGGAAATAATTGGGCTATTATTCTTAGATGTCATGTTGGTGATTTGATTAAGGTGCTCAAGAATACTGATTTTTTGTTGCAGTTTCTCTCATGATCTGAGAATCTCAACCATCTATTCTATTCTACCTTTAGTTATATCCTTAACCTTCTAGAATGTGTTAGTGAGAACATTCTTAGTATGAAGAATTTTTTTGTGCTTAGCCTGCAAATTTCTAACCTTCTTCTTCATGTCTCAATTTGAGTCTAGGAGCATACTATAGTCTTGTCCAATTTTAACTAGCTCACTCTCAATTTCCTCAAGTTTATCTTTGTACTTCCCTATCACATGGGGCCACTTTAGGTAGTAGTTGAAGATGCTATTTGCATAATTGATGCACTATCTTAATTCACTCATCCTCTTCTTCAATTTTGAGAGAGATAACCTAAACTACATGTTTAGGTGAGAAATTATCTCTTCTTTTCTTTCCAAGGGAACAAATTCTATAGCAATCTTCACACACTCAATCATTTCATTCGAGATAATATTTTGTAAGCTTCCCAACTCCACATTATTGTACACAAAGAATCTTTCTAAAGTGTTTTCAATAAGGTCCTGCTCAAAAGATGGTTTTTCTAACCACATTTCAGACACCTTTTGCATGCCATTCTCTCTGTGAATGATCTCTAATATTTTATATTTAAACAAATATTCTTCTCTTCACTATCTAAAACAACATCTCTTGATTCAACTAGTTTTGGAGAATCTCATGGAATATACTCTTCAGAAGATTCACCCTTTATGTCCACAACCACTTGAATTATTTATTGCTTTTCAGTCTCTATAGGCCTAAGTGTAGAAGGAGTCACTTATCCGAAACTCTTTTCCTTTTATGCTCTTTCTCTCCTTTCCTAGAAGATGATCCAATCTCAATTATTCTTGCTAGGAGTGAAGCACCATCTTCTCCAAATCTCATTAATAATACTTTTCTAAAGAAACTATCATATACTTGTTCACAGTTCTCAAAGGAGTTGTAATGATTGAATATTTTTTTGCAAACAAGTATATTATCTTTCCATACCACATTATCTTTTAATGGAAAAAAATTTATAAAATACATTAAAATGCATGTTACCAAAGCACCAAACCTAAAAGAATAGTAAATGTCCCTAGTGAACTAGACATTTTCCATTAGTTGTTCTTTCAACTAGCTACACAAATATGAGCAATATAAGTAGAACCATCTTATGAGCAATATAAGTAGAACCAGCTGAAGTTGATCCCTCATAGTTCCTAAAATAGATTTTATATGAAATCACATAAGCCACATACTTGGTCAAGTGGTCTTTGATTGATGAGATTATCAGTGCCCTTTGATCTCCCTTGACTCTGGTTAGGTTTTCAACTTCTAGATTTCTAATTGACTTTTTCTTTGGAATGCCACCATCTTTACATAGTCCAGTTAGATTCTTGATCACATCCTTAGTGATTTGATACGGTTTTTCCAATGTAATGGTGCCACCATTCAATTTATTCAAGAAAAGCTAAACAATATCTATATTAAGAAAATGAGGGAACTCGCACCAAATATCTAGATTTCTATGTTTAGATCCTTCAATCCTTTTGTAATTTGAGAGCGACAAAAAATTTTGCCCATCCCTAATCTTCTGACTATTATACTCATCTAGGGTTATAGCACCTTTGATTTTCTTCATGATTATATTATGAACAGACAACCACAAAATCCACAAAGATAATGATTAATGGAAATACCTTAATATTTTCTATTCAAAACCCTTTCGATCCTTTGAGATGAGAAAAAAATTCCAATGAGCTTGTTCTTCTTCAATACAATGTGCAGAAAATGAAGTTGAAAATTCCCTATATAAATTTGCTAACTTTCACTTTTGACGCATTAAATGTGTTTCTCTAGAAGTTTCATCATATGAATTATTTGAGATAGCAGGTGAAAGATTTAGCTACAAATTATTCCAATTTCTTCTGGTTCATCATACAAATTTCAATACTTCATTTTCAAAGTGACTCAACAACTGAAAACATCCACTAATCTAACACTTGCAATACATGAGGGGTATAAGATATTTTTCATGAAAAACTCACCATAGGCCATTGGCCTGACATCAGTTACCGAAAGGGCTACTAATGGAGGCTTTTGGTGTAGGCTTATTCCCATCATCAGATTCGATTTTTCTCACCCATGTCTTTTTCATCTGATCTTTTATCTCTTCCATAGAAGCTTTTTTCTTACCTTTTTTGTCTTTCTATGAAATCTTTCTCTGATAATCCAGACTTCTTTTATTCATATTTTTGTTCTGGCAAAATTTTTCTATATGACCAGGATTGTTACAATTAAAGCATACCAGAATTCTCTTTCTATGTCAACCTCTCCATTGATTTCCACTGGCCCTGCACTAATTAGCAATATGCCCAAATATTCCATAGGCATAGCATCTAATGTTACTTGTATTAACAATTATTCTTCTGTAGTCTAATTCTTTATAACCAAACTTCTTGCATTGAAAACATTAACTAGGAAATCATAAAATTCTAGGACTTATCTTTCTACACTGAGAAGCCATGTGTCCAAATTTATTACAACCAAAGCAATATCCATTAAATCTTTAAGCATTAGGTTGCCTTACCAGTTGTCTTCTTCCTTTCTTCTTCTTTCAAGATTCTTCTGATTAGGTCTAGAATATTCTCCTTCTTCATATCCAAGACCCCACTTATCATTTATATCTTTCTAACTTTTAGTTATTTCTTCAAGCTTGGTGGAGCTCATCTTAAATTTTTCTTTGAATTCATTTGTAATAGCCATCTCATTTTTGAGAATTACTAATTGTCTCTCAATCTCTTGCTCATTGCTTTTGGACTGTATTAGTTCCATTTCCAACTAAATGAATCCACTATTAATTTTGATGCATTCCTCGGTTTTATCCTTTAAGGACTAGGCTAGTTTTTCCTTATTCTTCTTTCTTTGCTCAATCTCTTTAGCAAACCTCATCACCATTGATTCCATTCCAATTTTTAGGGTTGCATTATCCTTACCTAGTTTCTCACATTCTCATTTTATCTCTTTTATGGTTTGATTTAAATGCACATCATCTAAGCCTTTATTTTCTTTTTGCTTCTGCTGATAACATAGTTCCTTCCTCTTTTCTCTTGAATCACCTATCTTTATTTTTAATGATTGAATGAATTTTTCAGCATCTGCAAGGCTTGCTTTAAGTTCCATGACTTCTATTTTGGATTGATCAATATCATCAAGTGTCACCATTAGCTATTGTTGAAGACCACTAGCATCCATTTTAATCACTAGATCCACCTCAAGCTATTAGGATTTAGAAGAGGAACCTTGCTCTGATACCAATTGTTGGATGTAGGGAACACTAAGAGGGGGGTGAATCAATTTTCAACAAATTTTACTATTCATATTAAATTTAAAAACCATCTACTACAAGATATGAACTTCATGTAGTATTAGTAGCATAAGATAGATAAAAACATACACACACAATAATGAACACCATAGCACTAGATATTTTTACGTGGAAACCTTGTTAGGGGAAAAAACGCAATGGATATTAATCCAAAAAGTTTTTACTCTATTAAAAGTAAAGATAAAAGGGGAATGCACTCCCATTCAGGCTCACTACCTAGAGCTCACTGCTCAACAAAATAGACGCTCACTACCTACAATACATATGATAGAATGTTGCTACAAAATTTGAACTAATAGGACATCTTCAAATGCTAGAGTTTAGTTCCAATGAAGCACACAATCTGCTCTTCGATCACACTCTTTTTCATGCTTTGTTTTGCACTTCAACAAAAGCCTTCCTGCAACACATACAATAACCCGCTTGATGATTTTCTGATATAGGCTTATAGTACTATACAGAGTTTTCACATAAATACCACACACACACTAGGCATACACAAATTTTTCTCATTCTTTCCACCAAAGATGGAGTGCCAATCTTCTTATGAATATATCCGCTCTCATCAATGTCACTATATGTTGACTTGAAGCAAAATATAATAACTTTCCTCAAAATCATAAGTCATAATTTAGTGTGCACCTATATAAGTTAGCTAAACTCATAGTAGGGACCCAAACAAAGGTTCAAACATACAAAAATAACAAAACATTTATTCCATATACATCCATGATTCGAGATATTAAACATGTCAGCCACAAGAGAAGAATAGACAATGAGTTATACCACTGAACCTCTTAATTTGAGCTATGATAGTAGCAATGCCACAAAACTTCTTCAATAGAGTAAGATACATGTTGGGAAACCTTCCTTGTAGATCCACATGTAACAAAATGATGATTTGGTGAGTTGACCAAATCAACAGACTAATTGGATGTCTTATTCATGAGGTAAACTACGAAAACATAGATCTTTTGCTGATACAATCATAACTAATATTGTGGACCAAACTAAAGACTTTAGTTGCCATCAATGACAACACAAGAAGCCAAAAATCATGTCCACAACCATCATATTCCAACACCGACATGCATAACATCTGGAGAAAATTTTGGGGGTTGTATAGAGGTTTTCCTTAGTCAAACCCCCATTTTGGTGTTCCCACCTCCACGAGTAGCTAGATAGATAGAGTGAAAAATGTAAGAAAAAATGAAGTGATAAAATAATCCCCACTCAAGGAGGAGAACTATATCATGAGATAAAGGTGGAATTGATAGGGGATATGAGAAATCCAAAGATGCTCACAAGCACAAGACAAGTGAGATGTCAACTATAAGGCTTAAGGAAGCCAAAGGAAGAGATAGAGCTGCAAGAGCCATGAGAGCTACAAAGAGCATTGTAAGAGCTTGAGAGTGTTGTTGTAACAAGCTGTAAAGAGTTGTGCAAGAAAGATAGCAAAAGCAATAGAGGAGGAAAAGGTAGGAGCCAAATCTAGAAATATTTAGAAGACCAAAATAGATTGAAAAGATAGCATATAAAGAGAGAATAGGAGGGAAAAGAAGCTTCTTGAGTGGTTACAAGGAATTCCAAGCCAGTACCACTAGAAAAGTTAGTTGAAAAGTGGAAAACATGCTTGTAAATGGTCATTTGAACATTGAAATGTCATAGGACACTAGTGTGACATGTAAATATCTATGTGGAGTGCTAGTGTCCAAACAAATTGTGCTACAAAATGATGAGAACAGGAAAGGCACAAGGTTTGATGCAAAGCTAACATGTGAAGGTAGCTATTAAAAAGGGGTATAGAGCATCTTGAGAGGGAAAAATGTTGATGCAAGGGTTAAAATGAGCCTACACAAGTGCTAAGGGAGTGAACACCTTGAAGCTGATACAAGAATGTATGAAATTACAAGGGGTGCAATTTTATGACATTACAACATGAAGTAAGAAGACTACATAATGAAACATGACTTGCAAAATAAAAATGCCAATGTATGCTCCCACTTTAAAGAAATTTCTAAACACCATACTATGAGAAATTACTTTAAAGTAGTAAATGATAGATGCTAACAATATAGAGGACATGAGAGATTATTTGGAAATCCCTATGCCAAGTCATATGTTTCCAAATGAAGCTACTTCATGAATAAGAGGTTGCCCCCAAAATGAAATCCAAAAATCACATAAGGGATCCATGAATTCAGGGTTAATATGTCTTTGCTACAATGTTTTTAGAGAGCTTGGAACTGTCATCATTCCCCAAATACTCATGTAATAGGAAGTATGGCACATAGAGAAAAAACAAAGAAAAATCCTTTCATGTCAACATGGAAGAAACCTAAATGTCTTGATGCCTTGCATCATCCCCAAAAGGAAAACACAAGACAAATAAAAAGATACAAGAAAATATTTTGGATCAACATGGAAGAGACCTAAATGTCTTAGTTCCTTGCATCATCCCCAAGAGGAAAAACACAAGAAAAATGGAAAACATAAAATTTTACAACATAGAAAGGAATGTAGATACCAATAGAGGAATGCCACAAAGAGAGAGATACATCAAACATAATAACATGGGGGATCACATTACATACACGCAATCACACACATGAAAAAGAAAATAATGCAAAATAATTGTAAGGGACACATGAGTCGACCTATAGTAGGTTGTTTGCGTCCCACTCATGTTCATCGTATATGGAAGGTAGACAACTAGCCAAAGGGATAACAACAAATGTGCTACTAGGAAAAGGCTATCTAATTCTTTCCCCCACTACATGCAAGAAAAGAATGAGCTGAGGTAGGTGATAAGAAAGAGATCCTTGCATTTTGAAACAATTTTTAATGAATGTAAAGCATGTAATAGTGAGAATGTTATGATCCTACAACTATTACATGGCAAGGAGTGAAAGGACATGCTTTAAGGGACTATTTCTATGATATCAAACTTTTGAAAGATTTGTTTTAATGAATGACACTCATCTATACTATTTCCAAAAAATATATAATATTTACAATGTGATGTGTTTGTGTTCTTATGATTCAGAAATCAATTTGCTTACATGGGTGGTAATGTAAAATGTCCCCGACTTAGAAGAATGTGTAAGTTCTTTCAATTGCAGATGGTGGAAAAGGGAATTGTAGTTTCTTTAGTATGTAAGGCCTTCCTTTCTTGCTAGATTCAACAATTTCTTGAGTTAGATGTTGAGGAGGAGGACCTAAGATGATCCTATCATCCTTATAAGCATTACAAGGAATTTATTATTAGGTGATCCCACAAAGTTGGTTTAAATTTTTTGGGAGATTCTAATTTTTGCTGAAATCACATATTTTTAGAAAATATAATGTTTTAAACCATAAAATTTCCCATTTAAAGCATTTCAATTGAAGAGGGTTTGATCAAACTACCTTAGATCAAAGCCCCTTCGATGGAACCCTGCTATTTTTAAACCATACCAATAACGAAGTCTCCTTTACACCTCTCAAAATGCTAATAAAAAACCATTTTTGATATACCTTTTGGGGGATCAAATGAATTCATTTAAAATTTATTTTTTGTATGTGGTCCATATTATAAGCTTCCCAAAAGGTATAATTTTAAATAAATTTAATTTTATTATTATATTTATTTTTTATTTCTTGTGAATGTAGGTTTTTCTCTGAAAATCAAGCTCTGTATTTTGCACATGTGAAAAAATAGAAGATTATCAAAAAAAAATTGAAAAATATAAGTGGACCAGATATTGAAGTCCTTGATCCAACAAAAAAAAGAAAATTGATACATACAAAAAATATTTCATGTTATACGGTCATGCTATATATGAATTGTAATTGGTTTGACTTTGAAACTTTATTAAAGAAAAAAATATTGAATAGAAAAATATCTAACCAAGTGGAAGAACTAGATATCAGAGTTAAAATTATAAATTCAAAAGAATTCGAATTTTATCCTTCATGGAAAAAAAATATTCATTATACATGAGCATCACTTTTTAAAAATGTTATTTTTTGAAAAACACTAGTTTTCGAGGGAGATGGAGAAAGAAGTGCAATATGATTCCAAAAATTTTGGAAAAAATATATTTAGTATCTACAAACAAAATGTCATGAAACTCTAGTTTGCATCATCTTGAAATTCCTCACAGTTTAGCCACTATAGGTGTCCAAAAGTGAAGATTTAGTTAAAAAAATTATTTCAAGGTCCAATTTGGCCAAAAAGTGTAAACCACTATTTGTGATCACCCTATTCTTGAGGAAGGGAAACTAATGTCAGGATGAGGATCTCTATATCCTAATCCTTTGGTATCTTCAGTTGGTATTTGTTCTAAGAGTTGATGAATTTCATGTTCACTTGTTGTATCACATCCAAGTTGTTTGCTTAAGATCGTGAAACCTTTTCCATGTCTCTTCTAGGTTGATAGGATAGTTGGTCTCTTTATTAACATTGGGTTTTTGAATGTTTTTTTGACTAGAGGAGCTAGGTTCACCTATTATAGAAAACATAGGCTCAACTTTTGTTTCAATTTTAGGATGTGAAAGAGCAAGCATCTCAAGAGTTTTTGGTTGCTTCGTAGAAGGATGAAAGGATGCATTACTCTCAAAGTTGTTAAGGAAATTTCTTATGAAGTTGTTCATGCTATCATCATCTTATCCAATGATTTCAACATCACAATGAGGACATGCATTGGGAGTTGAGTGAGCATGAGTGAATTCAATTTCATTAGGATCATTTCCAAAGGAACAACTTGACACATCCATTAATGATTTCACGGACATCCAAAGCTTACCAAAGCTCATGTACATGATGAAATGAAATGTAATAACCTAGAATGAAATTTGTAGATGCAATTTTGAAATTATGCAATTGAAAAAATGAACCAAATCAAGCTAGATGCAATGAAAAGAATGAAACTGAAACTCTACAAACTGAAATAAAAATCTAACAACAAAAAACATAGGCATAGAAATAGGGCTTTTAATGCTGTAAAATGTAGTTTTAGGTCTAACACAAGACTGAATTTCCCATAGGGGCATATGAGTCCCAATCAAGGTTTTTTCAGGGATTCAAATGTTGATAAATAGTCAACACAAAATACCTAGAAATCAAGAAAAACCACTTGTGCTAGGACTAAATCACCCAGAGGGGCATATGAGTCCCAGATTAGGGTTTTTGCACTAATTTCAGAAAATTCTAAGCGAATTTTAGGTTTTTTGGTTTGAGTTATGTCTAAACAATGTGAGTACAAATTTTAGGTGAAGTTCAATGATGCAAGATGCAAAAATGCAACCTATAAGAATTTTCAATAATGCAAGATTTAGAAACCCTAGATGAAAATTAACTAATGAAAAACCTAATGAAAATTTAATGCAAGCTAGATCTAGGAATATGATGCACTCCAAATCAAAAAGCAAGGTGCTCTAAAGGTTGGGTTCACCAAAATTAAATGTTGAAAATTGTTGCTTTCTGTTCTAGGAGATAGAACCACCAATTTCCTACAGGTTCCATTCAAGGAAACATTAGAGATCTCAATCTAGGGATGTAATAAGGTGTCCTAGAGGTGTGATTAAAAACTAAAAGGGGGTTCACCACCAAGCAAGGCTTGGAAAGAAAATAAATGCAATGATATACAAAGCTTAAGTTATATGACCTAGAAAATGAACTTAAATTAGAATAGTAAACTGGAGATAAACAAAGGTACACCTAGAAACTAAAGAGGCTTGAATGAGGGTCTAAAATCCTAGAAATAATAAATTTTAATGCACACTAGGGCTCATACGCCAGTAGAGGTGATTTAGTCCCAATTTAGGGTTTCATGTTGAAGATAGAATTGAGAATTGCTAAACTAGGATCTATAGAAAATAATTGAAATATAGTATAACTGGGACGTGTATTCCAAAAGTGGTGATTTAGTCCCACTATCAGGGTTGATATGAAACTTTGATATCCTCTAGCTTCTCTCATGTCAAATCTTCGAGTCTAAAACATTGAATTACAACCTGTAGGTTACTTTATGTGATCTTGCAATCTAGATGACAACTTTGACAACTTAAAAAAATTTCTCCAATATTTCTCTTTAACGGGCCTTCAACCTAGATCTAGAAATCACACATGAAAGAGAAGGAAAAAAAATGTTTTGTTAGTGGATAGGGGTATGCCTTGGTCAAAGCCTTTTTTGGTAATCAAACCTTGAAATGAATAAAAATAGAATGAAGGGATTATGAATGAACAAGTATGCAATGTTGCAATTATCCAAACCCTTGAACAAAAGGATGAAATCATGTATGTAATGGATAGAATTAATTTAGATCTTGAATCTTGCATGAAGTGTATGGATCCTAACTTGAATGCTTGTTTGAATCATAAAACCCTACATCACAAATTTTAGCTCAAAAACAAACATGATGCATGATGACTTTGACATGATGTGTGATTGTTGAATAATGCTCTAAAATGCTTGATAATCAATTTTGAGTGATCATGAATTCTCTTGTAATCCTAAACTTGTTAAAATTCTTAATCTCAAAAAATGCTAGGAGAAAGTATGTGAAATAGCCCTATATTTATACTTCTTTATGCCAATTTTTTTAAAATTACAACACTACAAGCTATCATCAGATCTAAGGGAATAAAATCCTACCAAGAATTAAATTCAAAACTAGTTCAAAGCTAAGTGGGGCTCATACACTAATTGGGGTGTATGTTGCAAGTATGGTTGTGTTGTCATTAATGTTGTCATTGATGTCAACATAGTAAAGGTTTTTGTAGAGAAAGGAATCAAGTGATTGTAAGTTGTGCATGTATATTTGAGATGTTGTAGAGATGTTGTGAGTACATGGATCTATCTTTATGGTGTTGTAGGTGTGCTAACATTGAGAAATAGTGAAGTCAGAATTGTGTGTGTGTGTTCAAAATGTGCTATGCATTTCTTATGTGTTGATCCTATTCTTGTATAGATTTGAAGTGTTGTTTATGGGAATCATTGGGTGATATATCATGGTTTGTAGCTACTATTTTAATGAAGAGTGAAAGTTGCATTCACCAGTGTGTGAACTGGTTTGGCATAGTTGCTTTTCTATGGACTAGGATAAATGTTTTTGCTTTGTAGTCCTCTATTGGTTTGTTTTAGGTCTTGTGGATATGGTAGAACTCTTGTAATGATGTTATCTATGTTCTGGAAAAGGTGTTCATGGTTTTTTGCTCTGGAAGATGAGTTCTAGAGATCCTATGTGTGTCTGTATAGTCTAGATAGACTTATGGAGAGTCTTTTAAGTATGAATATTGTTGCAATTGATGTGGATGAATCTGAAGGTATTTGAGATGTGTTCTATGTATGGAAAAGCATTTTATGTGGTCCGCATGTTATTCTCCTATTGATGAAGTGTGTACTTCAAATTTCATTTGTGTTTTCATTAGGTTTGGTTGATCTAGTGTCTACACATCATACAACGAATAAGTATCAATTGAGGAAGTGTGTGCTTGATCCAAGACATTATTTTGGGTCTTAATTAAGTTTTGGTTTAGTCCACTCTTATTATGTTTTGAGTTTCTGACCTAATTTGAATTTGTAAAATGAAGCATGTGTAGCCAACCTTGGAGAAAATTTCTAAGGTTAAAGATGGTATAAATGCAAGAAGAGATGTGAAGGATTGAATCAATGAAGTAACAAGGAATGCCACAAGTGTGAGAAGCAAGAGTGAGTGAAATTGAATTGAGGCAACAACACTTTAATGTGTTAGATTCCTAAAAGTAGTGAGCTGATGGTTTCTGTAATCTTTTGATCAAGGCTGTGAATGTGTGTAATTTGTTGTGGTGGATTTTTCTATTATCTTTTGTATCTATAGGTAGTGAGCCTCCCTTCTGGATAGTGAGTCTTTTTTGTAGGAAATGAGCCTTGTATCCAAATAGTGAGTCCTATTTGGGTAGTGAGCCCTTGGCATTAGGCCTCTTTGTAACTAGTTGTGCATTACTTTATATTGAGAGTTAATCCTCATTGTGGTTTTTCCCTTATTGTATTTTCCATGTAAATCTAGTGTTCATTGTGTTGATTTTTCTTTCTTTTATTTGCATTTCATGTTCACATTATTCACACTTAATAATGTAATAAAGTGGTAGTGAAGTTGATAAGTGTTTGATATTTTTTATTGAGTTTGGTGACAACTGATTCACCCCACCTCTCATTTTTCTCGCACATTTCAATGATTGGTATCAAAGCTTTGGTTCCTGGGAGAATAGCTTAACCACTAGAGGCAGATCCGATGGCACACAAATTGGAAATCCCTATGTTTTATGGATCTTACTACAGTGACTTGAAAGTGTAGATGAGAGGTTATTCGATCTCTCTTGGTTTCAAGACTTGGAAAGCTATTGAGATAAATATATTGAGTCATCAAATGGTCCTTCCTATATAGATGATATTTCTTCCTATGAGGAAAATGAAAAAGCAATGTATGTAATCTATGGTGCTTTATCTAAGACTGAGAGAAAAAAAGTTATTTCTTTGGGCATTGCTTATGAAGTTTGGAAAATGTTAGAATATCTCTATGAAGGAAATGAAAGAGTGAAATTTTCAAGGAAGATAATAGCACAGATATAAGAACTTAAAAATGGAAGAAGGTGAAGATATTGCAATCTATTTCTAGAGAGTTGATATTGCAAAAAATGAAGTTAGGGATCAAGGGGGTACTTTGGTAGATGAAGATATAATAGAGAAGATTATAATAACCTTACCATAGAGTTACAGTGATAAGGTCTCAGTCATTGAGAAAATGTATGATGCTAAAAATTTTACGAAAGAATGGCTATTTGGCAGCCTGACTGCATTTGAGATGAGGAAGTTTGGAAAGGAAAAGGAAGATACATAATCATCCTTTAAAGCTATGAAGACAGAAGATGATTTGGATAGTGATGGTTCTAATGAGTTGGAAGCAATTTTTACAAGGAAATTGAAGAAATCTACTGGTAAGTATAAAGGTATGTCACCTTTTAAATGTTTTAGTTGTGGAAATATTGGTCACTATGCTTCAATATTTCCAAAGAAAGTTGTACACAAGAAAAATAAGGATCATAAAGATAAAAAAGGATAAGAAGTTCAAGAAATTATATTATGTTAGAGAAGATGATGGAATCTCTTATGATGAATCTAATTTTGAGGGTAATGATGATGAATACTTGTTTCTGAAATTAGAGAATAAATTTGTGTTTTCTAACTATGGAAGATGTATAAGGGAAAGTAGTCCAGAGAACAAGAAGGAAGAGATGGAAGGTACTTTGGTTACTACCTTTCATGCTAGACAAGATGAAGACTATTGGGTTATTGATAGTGGTTGCTCTAATGACATGACAAGAGATAAAAGTAAGTTCACTAAACTTGAAAAGTATGATGGAGGATTAGTCATGTTTGGAGATGGTTCTAGAGAAAATATTGTTGGGAAAGGATCAATTAATTTTGATGGAAAACATAGTGCTGATGATGTCTATTATGTTAAGGGATTAAGGCATAATCTTTTGAGTGTTGGGAAAATGTGTAGAAAAAGATTCAAGTTTTTGTTTCAGGATAACACAAGCATGAGATTAGAAAAGGGTCCAAAACTATGGTTGTTGCAGGAAGAAGAACATATGGAAACATCTATCAACTTAAGGGTGTTGATGGTCAATGCCTTATATCTCAAGTTAATGAAAGTTGTCTATGGAACTAGAAGATGGGACATGTAAATTTTGATAATCTAGTCAGGATTATTTCAAGAGAGGTTGTCTGGGATTTTCCTACAATCACAAAGCCTACTAATACTGTGTACAGAAGTTGTTAGTTGGGAAAGAAACTAAGATGTGGTTTTAAAGGAAAGGAGTTATCATCTACCAGAATGTTGGAGTTGGTTTATACAGACCTCTGTGGTCCTACAAGAACATGAAGTCTTAATGGTGATACATATTTTATGTACTTTATTTATGATTATTCAAGAATGGCATGGGTTACTTTCCTTATGGAGAAAGTTCAAGCTCTAGATAGATTCAAAGTGTTCAAGGCAAGGGTGGAGAATTAAGTAAACCTAAGAATCAAATGTTTAAGGTCTAATAGAGGTGGAGAATTCACTTCTAGTGATTTCAATACATTTTGTAAAGAGAATGGCATAAAGAGACATTTTTATGCTCCTAGAAATCCTCAACAAAACATTTGGTGTTGTTTAGAGGAAGAATTAGACTGTGCAAGAGGTGGTAAGAACAATGATGAAAGAAGCAAATGTACCTGATGTATACTAGAGAGAGGAAATCCACATTTCTATTTATATTCTTAATAGATTTTAGATCAGAGGTAACAACACAAAGACTCTTTATGAGTTGTGGACTGCCAAGATTCCTACTGTGAAGTACTTTAAGGTGTTTGGAAGAAAATTTTACATTAAAAGAGATGATAGCGACCTTGGAAAATTTGATGCAAGATGTGATGAAGGTATTTTCCTTCTCTATTCAACTAATGACAAAGCTTATGGATTCTTCAATAAAATATTGGGGAAGATTGTTGAGAGTGTAAATGTGAATGTTGATTAAAATATACATAGACCAGTTGAGATAAGTGAATTTGAACCAGATGAGCCTATCTATGAACAAATACTAGAAGATAATAATGAGGAAGAAGAAGAACAAATTGAAGAAGAAGAAGAAGCTTCAGAACCTATTGCTAAGACTCCTAAGTATGCACAGAGAAATCATCTTGAAGAATAGATAATTGGAGATAAAAGTGAAAGTGTGAAGACAAGAAGCAAGGTAGAAGTTGAGGGAAATATGTGTTTACTTTCAAAGATAGAACCTAAGTCTATGAGTGAAGCATGCAAAGATGAGAACTGGGTTAGAGCAATGAAAGAGGAATTGCAACAAATAGAGAAGAATCAGACATGGGAACTGGTTCCTAGACTAGTAAACAAGAATGTAATTGGTACTAAATAGGTGTTCAGGAATAAGTTGAATGAGAATGGATAAGTAGTGAGAAATGAAGTAAGGCTTGTTTGCAAAGGTTATTTATAGGTTGAAGGGATAGACTTTGAGGATACATTTTCCCCAGTGGAAAGAATGGAGGCTATTCAGATGTTCTTAGCATTTTCTACCTATAAATATTTCAAAGTATATTAGATGGATGTCAAGTCTACATTCCTAAATGAACAACTGGAAGAATTGTACATGGAACAACCAGAAGCATTTCAGTTATCAGACAAACCAAACATAACTATTCGAATGTTCTTAGCATTTTGTACCTACAAAGATTTCAAAGTATATTAGATGGATGTCAAGTATACATTCCTAAATGAAGAACTAGAAGAAGTGTACATGGAACAACCAGAAGGATTTTAGTTATCAGACAAACCAGACATAGCCTACAAGTTGAAAAAGGAATTGTATGGACTCAAACAAGCTCCTAGAGAATGGTATGAAAGATTGGATAGATATTTGACACAACAAAGATTTAGCAAGGCTCCATAGATAGTAATCTCTATTTCAAATTGGAAGGAAAAAAATTTTGATAGTGGTTGTGTACATCGATGATATTATCTTTGGAGGAAATGAAGGTGTGTGCAAAAGGTTTGCATAGGAGATGCAAAAAGAGTTTGAAATGTCTATGATTGGCAAGTTGAATTTCTTCCTTGGACTTCAAGTGAATCAAGCTAATAAGGGGATATTCATTTCACAGTCAAATAATTGTTGAAGAAGTTTGGGATGGATGACTCCAAACTGTTATGTACTCCTATGGAGACTGAATGCAAACTGAGTAAGAATGATGAATCTCCTAAAGTATGTCAAAGAATTGTTTAAGAAGTTTGGAATGGATGACTCCAAACCGGTCTATACTCCTATGGTGATTGGATACAAACTAAGTAAGAATGATGAATCTCCTAAAGTTGGTTATAGTTGTACAAATCTATGGTTGGTGGGCTGTTATATCGTACTACTACTAGAACAGATATCATTCATGTAGTATGTTTAGTTTCTAGATTTCATGTAGAACCTAAAGAAGCACATGTTACAATTGTGAAGAGGATATTTAGATATCTAAAGGGCACTCTAGATTATGGCCTATGGTCTCCTAAGGGTATTGATTTCAGTTTGAGTGCTTTCACTAATACAGATTGGGTTGGTTGTGTGGATGACTAGAAGAGTACAAGTGGACGCACATTCTTTCTTGGTGGAAGATTGGTTTCATGGGTAAGCAAGAAATAGGATTCAGTTTCTTTGTCCACTACACAAGTTGAGTACATTGTAGCAGCATCTTTTTCCACACAAGTGTTATGGATGAAGCAAACTTAGAAGGATATAGTGTAAGTAGAGGTGCAGAATCACTTTCCTAATGTCAAAACTATAGGGAAGAATGCAGACAGGTACTTTTAATTTTCTAATTACAATCCAATTAAGACACACATGAGTGATTTATAGAAATAGAATAAATACACAAAGACAAATGAGCACCAATTTTATGTGGGAAAACCCTATTAGGAAAAAACCCACCACACCAAGCTAAATCTCTTTGTATTATAGTAACAAACAATTACATACAAAATAGAGATACAACTCTTTGGTATTAGTCATAGTAGATTTACTCACTGTTCATCAGTTACAAACAATGCTCTCATCAAATCCGATTCAACTCACAGTAGCTCACAAATCAGAATTGATCTACTTTTATTTTATAACATTCTGATTTTGTCTTCTATGCATCCTTATCCGCCATTAGCAATCATAGATAGTTTCCTTTTGAGCAATTGATTTTTCCTTGGATGTAGTTCAGCTCTAGCATAGCACTATTGCAAGAAACCAACCACCAATCATTCGAGTTTTTCTTCCTCTGATTTTTCCACAAGATGCCACATAGGATGATCACATAGTCAAAGGAATTCAAACTTTGCTGGCATATCTGTGAGACACTAATAGTGTCTCCCCGATGCCACAAATTCTTCACTATCGATATCAGCTTAAGTCCCCAATAGCCAAAAAGAGGTTTCAACAAACATGAGTCATACCAAGTCCATTGATAACCATTTCATTCCTATCGATAAGATATTTCTCATTGGAAAGACTCATACTGAATGCCATAAGTCATATTAATCTCTACTTTGCCATCATCAAGACTTCTACAGATCACCAAGACCTCATGCCGAAGTCTTCAAGTCATTCCAGCGTGAGTTTTCCATTCGGTGAGACTATCACTCTTCGGTGAGACCACATATCGACATCCAAAGTCACATCAAAGAGTTATACTATCAACAAGAGACTTCGTTCTCGCCAAGACCTTCCACCAACCACTTCATGTTACATTGATGAACATTTTATTTTAGCAAGACTTATTGTTTTCCCCAAGAGATTACTCTGAGCACACCATGTCATACCGAATTGGCAAGATCTTTATTCTTCATTGAGACCTTACATCGAGCATCACCAAGTCTTACTAAGTCAGCAAGACTTATGCCTTTAACTAAGACCTTTCACTGAGCAAAGATGTCATAACGAAATCAACCACTGTCGGGGAGACATCACATAGTCACTGAGATATTTCCCCAAGATCCTTATGCTAGCTCGATGACCTTAGACTATTGGTGAGACATTCCAGTTTCGTTGAGACTTCTCTCGTGACCCTTGTGTTGCCCTGATAGCCATATGCTATCGGTGAGACTTTCACCATTTGCTAGGACCTCTCCCCAACACCTGTGAGTTAGCTCGATAAGATCAAACTATAACCTAGAGGTCTCCATTTAACAAAAGGTCACGCCGAACACAAACAGCCACAGTGATAGACATTGTCGACAAGACATCAACTCTCTCTTGGCAACATGAACTTATCAAGCATATTTAGAATAGTTAGTCGGCCAGACATGAACAATGTCACAATGAATTTTCCCTTCAGGAGTTCTATGCCAGTAAGGATTGAGGCACATATTCCAGCAAGCTCCCACTTGATGAAGATCTTACTGACACCTCTAGAGCATAATAAAACTACTGAAATTCAAGGGCCAAGAGTCCCATCCAACTAGCACACCACTTGAACTTGTCTGTGCTAACAAGCTTCGTCAATGCATCTGCAACATTCTCCAGAGTATCCACTTTCTCCAAAGAGACATTCCCATCCTCCACCATATCTCATACAAAGTGATACTGTACATCTATATGTTTCATCCTAGCATGGAAAGTAGGATTCTTTGCCAAACATATAGCACTCTAACTATCACAGTAGATAGTAATTTTTCCTACATCAAAACCAATGTTAGAACACAAATGTTTTAACTAGATTGCTTCTTTACAAGCATGTGTTGCTGCCATGTGTTCTGCCTCTATAGTGGAAAAATTGACTATAGCTTGCCGCTTTCTCATCCAACTCACTCCACCACCATTCATCATGAAAATATATCCACTAGTAGATCTTCTGCTGTCAATGTCCCCTGCCCAATTAGACTCCACATAACCTCGAATACTAAGATTCCTTTTTGATTCAACCAAGTTTTCATGGTAACACAAAGCATAGTTTGAAGTGCCCTTCAAATATCTAAACACTCTCTTCACAACATCCCAATGTATTCTTCCAGGATTAGCCATCAACCGACTAAGAACTCCCACTGCTTGGGCAATGTCTGGCCTTGTACATACCATAGCATACATGAGGTTGCCAACTGCACTTGCATAAGGTACAGTGGTCATGTCCTCCATCTTAGAAGGAGATTTTGGACAATCCTCAATAGATAACTTCATTCCCAGCATAACTGGAACAACTAGCTATTTGCAATCAGTCATACAAAATCTCTCTAGAACATTCTTGACATACTTACTCTGACTGAGCCAAAGCTTTCTATTCTTCCTGTCCCTGGTTATTTCCATTCCTGGAGTATACCCTACTGCACAAAGATCTTTCATTTCAATCTCTATAGAAAACTAAGGCTTAAGATCATAAATCATTAGCTTACTATTGCCGATGAATAACATATCATCAACATAGAGTGCAATAATAAGGACTTGATCACTTTCAGCTTTGTAATATACACAATGATCACATTTTGATGTTACAAATCTGAATGACAAAAAAAAACTGTCAAATTTTTGGTACCACATTCTAGGAGACTATTTTAAACCATACAAAGATTTCTTCAACTTGCAAACTAGTCTTTCTTTAGCTTTTTCCACAAAGTGCTCTGGCTGGGACATATATATTTCTTCTTCAAGATCACGATGAAGAAATTTTCTCTTCACATCCATCTACTCAATTTCTAAGTCATGCATTGTTGCAAAAGAAAAAAGAAATCTAATAGATGTTAGCTTAGCTATAGGAGAAAATATTTCTCCATAATCAATTCCCTCTACCTGGAAATAGCCTTTCGCAACTAGCCTTGCTTTATATTTTTCCACACTGTTGTCCAGACCTATTTTCTTTTTAAACACCCATTTGTAGCCCACAACTTTTCTGCCTTTAGGCAATGGCACCAAACTCTAGGTATCATTCTTTTCTAATGATACCATTTCTTCATTCATGGCTTCCAACCAAGAGTTTGAATCAGACATTTTAAATGCCTCTTGCACAATCCTAGGTTCATCAGTGCTAGAAATTAAAGCATAGGCACAAGTAGAATATATTAGAGAAAACCCATACCTTTTAGGTTGCTTTCTTCAACAAGTTGACCTCCTCACAGGCTAAGGCTGAGGTGGTTTTTCATCTTCTTCAGAACTTTCAGAACTACTTGAGCTCTCCTTAGTATCAGGTACATTTTGTTTTTTCAATTCCTCTTTATCTAGTGTCGGAGGAATTGCTGCTACATCCTTTTCATTTTCCGATTTCTTCTTTGACTACAGGTCCAATGTAGAAGGCTTCAGCTCATGAAATATAACACTTCTACTATGCACAACCTTCTTAGTCTTAGGGTTTCAAAGCTTGTATTCTTTTATGCCAGCACTATAGCCAATAAAAATACACTTTACAACTTTGTTTTCCAACTTAGATCTTTTTTCAAATGGCACATATGCATATGCCTCATAGCCAAAGACACGAATATGTCTCAGAGAGGGCTTATTTCTAGACCATGCTTCCAAAGGTGTCTCATCAACAAGAGCAGAGTTAGGAGAATGATTTACCAAGTAACATGTTGTAGAGACTGCTTCAGCCCCAAACTTCTCCTCCAAGCTAGCACTCCTCAGCATACTTCGTGCTCTTTCCATTACTATCCTGTTGAACCTTTCAGCAACTCAATTTTGCTGTGGAGTGTAAGGTGTAGTCTTATGTCTTTTAATCCCATGATCCTTATAGTACCTTTCAAATTCATCTGAACAAAACTCACTGCCATTTTCAGTCCTTAAAAATTTAATTTTTCTACCAGTCTGATTTTCTACAAGGTTTTTAAATTCCTTAAACCGACTGAACATTTCTAATTTTCTTTTTATAAAATATACAAATGTTCTTGAATAGTCATCAATAAATGAAACATAGTATCTTGATTTTGATAAAGAAGGAACATTTACTAGAGAAAAAACATTAGAATGAATATAATCAAGAAAACCAGAAGATTTGTGAGGACTAGAATAAAATGAAACACGATATTGTTTTGCATATATGCAATGTTCACAAAATTCAAACTCAAGGTTACAATCTTCAAGCCCTTCTACCAGGTTTTTATTTTTCAAGTTTTTTACACATTTCTCACCAATGTGGCCTAGCCTATTATTCCAGAGCATAGTCTTCTCTGCTGGAAGTTTAACCTCCATGGAGTTTACACCATCAAGAACATTTTCCTTCTTCTCTTCATGAGTAGCCTTAAGTGACTTTGTGGAGACACTGTTGCATTGAACAACATGTGCATCCAACTTGTACAAGGTACCAATTTGAGCACCCCTAGCTAGCACCATAGAGCCTCTAGTCATCTTGCATCCATTTCCAGATAATGTGTCCTACACTCCAATATCATTCAACTTACTTATAGAAAGTAGGTTTTGAGCCAAGCCTGGTATATACATCACATCATTGATTCCCTTCACTCTTCCATCAGGGAATTGAATTCTGACTCTTCCATGGCCAATAATTTCCAAAGATGAATCACTTGCTAAGTACACCTTTCCACCATTGTATTCTTCATACTTTGTGAACCAATCTCTATGAGATGTCATGTGGAAAGATGCTCTAGAATCAATCAGCCAGACATCATCTGATGCCCACGTAGCCAAAGCTGCAATGAAGGCATCTGCATCACTTTGAGAAGAATCATTGCCAGAAGAGTTCTTCTTCTTCTTCTCCTACTTGTAGTCCTTTCGGACATGACCAGGTTGCCCACAATTCTAGCATTTCACCTTGGACTTCTTACTAGGAGACTTTGATCTCCCTTTTGATTTCAATCTGTATTTCTTGTCCTTCTTCTTTCCTTTCTCCTTTGATCTACCTCTGACAGCTAGAGCCTCCTTTTCCATCTCTGAAGATTTTCTTCTCATTTCTTCTGATATCAGAGAAGAAACAACATCTTGCATCTTGAATGTGGATGTTGTACTCCCAATAGCCATCACCAGATGATCCCAAAAATCAAGAAAAGAACATAATAGTAGCATGTATCGGTCCTCTTCTTCTATCTTCACACCAATAGATGCTAACTGGGCAATCAACATGTTGAAAGCATTCAAGTGATCACAACAAAAACTCCATCCTGCATCTTCAATTTGTACAACTTCTTCCTCAAGAACAACTTGTTCACCAAGGACTTGCCTTGATAAATAGCACCTAGTCTTGTCCACAAAGAGGCTATAGTCTTTTCTTCATGCATGTTCAGAAGATCAAAGTCTATTAAACAGAGCCTTATCAGCCCTTTTGATTTTCTATCTTCTAGGTCCCAATCTTCTTGCTTCATGGCTTGAGGTTTAATTCTAGACACAACATTCCAAAGATCTCGGTCCACTAACAGGTCTTCCATTTTGAGTTTCCATAGCTCAAAATTTATACCATTGAATTTTTCTATTTCCATCTTCCTAGATGTGCTTGCCATTTTAATCTACAATTAAATTAACAGACCTCTATCAGAATCCCACTAAAAAAGAATTGACACAATAAACCCAACCCATCACAAGGATAACACAACTGGCCAAGCTATGATACCACTTATAAGGAAAGCAGGGGTGCGGAATCACTTTCCTAATGTCAAAACTACAGGGAAGAATGCAGACAGGTACTTTTAATTTTCTAATTACAATACAATTAAGACACACATGAGTGATTTACAAAAACAAAACAAATACAAAAAGACAAATGAACACCAATTTTATGTGGGAAAACCCAATCGGGAAAAAACCCACAAACACCAAGCTGAATCTCTTTGTATTACAATAACAAACAATTACATACAAAACAAAGATACAATTCTCTCGTATTAGTCACAGTAGATTTACTCACTGTTCATCAGTTATAGACAATGCTCTCATCAAATCGGATTCAACTCATAGTAGTTCACAAATCAGAATCGATCTGCTTTTATTTTATCACATTCTGATTATGAATTTTGTGCATCCTTATCCACAATTTCCAATCATAGATAGTATCCTTTTGAGCAATTAATTTTTCCTTGCATGCAGTTCAGCTCCAGCATAGCACTATTGCAAGAAACCAACTGCGAATCATTCAAGTTTTTCTTCCTCTGATTTTTCCACAAGATGCCACATAGGATGATCACATGGTCAAAGGCATTCAAACTTTGTTGGCATATCGGTGAGACACTAACAGTGTCTCCCCGATGCCACAAAGTATTAACTATCGATATCAGCTTAAGTCCCCAACAATCGACAAAAGGTTTCAACGAACACCATGAGTCATACCAAGTCCATCGATAACCATTTCATTCCAATCGGCAAGATATTTCTCATCAGCAAGACTCGTACTGAATTCCATAGGTCATATCGATCTCTACTTTGCCATCGACAAGACTTCTGTAGATCACCAAGAACTCATGTCGAAGTCTTCAAGTCATGCCAACATGAGTTTTCCATTTAGTGAGACTATCACTCTTCGGTGAGACCACATATCGACATCCAAAGTCACATTGAAGAGTTATACTATCGGCAAGACACTTCATTCTCGCCAAGACCTTCCACTGACCACTTCATGTTACATCGATGAACATTTTCTATCGGCAAGACTTATTGTTTTCACCAAGAGGTTACTCCAAGAACACCATATCATATTGAGTCGAAAAGACCTTTATTCTTCACTAAAACCTTACATCGAGCATCACCAAGTCTTATCGAGTTAGCAAGACTTATGCCTTTCACTAAGACCTTTCATCAAGCAAAGATGTCATAACAAAATCAACCACCATCGGTGAGACATCACGTAGTCACTGAGAGATTTCCCCAAGATCCTTGTGTTAGCCCGATGACCTTAGACTATCGGTGAGACATTCCAGTTTCGTTGAGACTTCTCTTGTGACCCTTTTGTTACCCCGATAGCCATATGCTATCGGTGATACTTTCACCATTCACTGGGACCTCTCCACGACACCTGTGAGTTAGCCCGATAATATCAAACTATCGCCTAGAGGTCTCCATTCGACAAAAGGCCACACCAAACACAAAAATTTATAGCAATAGAGATTGTCAACAAGACATCAACTCTATCTTGGCAACATGAACTTATCAAGCAGATTTAGAATAGTTATTTGGCTTGTTGGTGTAATTAAATGTCTTGTACCTTGTCCTAGGTCATAATTACACCTTAGTTAAGTTTACTTAGGGACCACATAGGAGGTTGTTGGAAAATCTATACTTTTGGTGGACTTGACATGTCATTACCTCATCACTTCCACCTTTTGTGGACACGTCATGTGATTATCTCTCCATCTTTTGTGGAGTGATAGCTCTTCATAGTTGTCTCATGTCATAAGATTCTGACATTTGTCATAATCTTATGCCCTTCTATGTTCTCACCTTGGCTATTTAACCAAGGGGTCTCTCATTGTAATTAATCATAATCATATCATATCAATGACATTGAATACAATTTATTCTTGTCATAATATCTCTCTCTTTTTGTGCTTTCCATTTGGTCCATAGATCTTGGGTGGCATCCATAGCCAATTCTTACATGGTATCAGAGCAGGTTAGGTGTCATTGGAGAGTCTTATTCTGAAGAGAGATCCCAGATCTGAGGAGGTTTCGTTCGTGGCTCTTTGTTACAGGTTCATATTCGAGCTTTTTGGTGCAAATCTAAGCTCACCATTGTGTCTGAAAGGTTCGAGAAAGTCAAATTTTCCTTTTGTTTCGTCCAAATTGGACATACGAGGCCAAATCTATGAGGGTTTGAAGCTGAAGAGTGGTTGCCAGATCTAGAAGGTAGCTGCAATTTTGGAGCATTTTGGGTCAAATCCGACCCTTCCATCGCGTCCAGAAGGGCCAAAAACCCTAAGATTGACTGTCAATTCATCCGATTTGGAGCAAGTCATCTGGTGAGGCAAAAAAAATTTACCCGAGAGCCGTACGACCCCCAGGTTGCAATCATTACCAGTTGGTATGATTTTTGCAAAAAAAATATATTTTATTCTGTCAGAATATTTTTTTGATTTTTTATAAAAATCAAATAATATTTGATTCAAAAGATTTGTATTTGTTTTTTAAAAAATCAAAAAAAAAAATCAAAAGGCCGAAAAAAAAAAGTTTTGGTTTTTGCGGATTTAATCCGCTGTACTCAGAGTACAGGGTACCACAGAGTACTGGCCCATCTGGTCCTGCCACATGGCAGTACCGGGCCACCTCTGCGGCCCCATCTTCCATCCGCAGGCCCCCCACTTTCTATCTCCGACCGGCGCTTCAACAAAACTCTGGCTAGCATAAACAAATCTGGCGACCCATTTTAAATTCTGGCGAATAGTTTTCCGCGCAGCCCAAGAATCTCAGAGAATATTATTCGTACTGACAGTGACGTATGACCGGCATTTGCACGTCAATTTTAACTCACAGCACAGCCGAATATTTTGCGGCAGAGAATATACCTTTTTGACAAGCATGAAACCATCAAATTTAAGCTCGCGGTTTGCCAATGTCAGCATTACGTCATTGATGATGTCAGCAGGGTTTTGAAAAATTCTGCCCCCTCACCATTGAGCTTTTTATTTTTGCAGTCTAACTTTTGAAGCTCAATATCTCAGTCATTTTGACTCCTTTTTTCAAGCAATTTTTTTTTTATTTGGGCTAGAATTTCGTGCTCTACGCATTGGTGCAATCAATTTTTGGTTTTGGTGCCTAGTTTTTCCATAATTTACAGATTCTCACAGGTGTTGCTGCTTCATCCTCATTTTGGAAACTTCGGAAGCTCATATCTTGCTCCTACGGTAACATTTTTGAGTGCAATTGTTTTTGAAAGTGCATTATTTTCTATGTACTTCTTAGTGGTATGATCAGATTGATCTCATTTTGTACCAAAAATTGTACTTGATACTATGGCCTATTTTGGCATTTGCAAGCACTAAGATCAAGTCTAGCTTCTTGTTTTTGGCATCTAGCAATTGTAAATGCACTAAATATAAAGTGCCAAATCAGATATTGCTTGGGGGGTTTCTTGATTGAGTAATTTGGGGGGGTCTCTTGGTGCATTGCTTTGATCTATTTGCTTTTGCTCTATCATTCTCATGGATCATTCTAAGGTTCCTTTGCGCACATCATATAATTATTCAACATGGAATCAAAATGCATGGAATATACTAATGACAAAAGGTCACTCTCTATATGTTGAAAATAAGGTACTTGAACCTACAGATGATGAGAAAAAGTTAAAATGGATGATCAAACATGCCAAAGCTCTTGGGTGTCTTCGTAGACTAGTTTCTCAAGATTTGTTGTTTCAGATTGAATCATGTAAAAATTCTCATGAAGCTTGGGAAAAATTGAAAACATTGTACGATACTAAAGATGAAGTAAGAGGCTATCAAATTGATAATGATTTGATGAATCTTGATCCTAAGAACTTTGACAACATCTAGGACTACATCACTAAGGTTAATGATCTAAAAGAGCAATGTAAAGCATGTGGAATTGATAAGAAGGACATCCAGTTGGTGTACAATACAATGAACAAACTTGGTCCTGATTATGCTTCCTTTGTTTCTAGCTTTCATACTCATAGATTGACTATGGGGTCTGCTTATACTACACCTTCATTTGCATCATTTTCTGAGATGTTGATACATGAGCAACAAAAGCTTATCTCAATGGATCTCATCAAGACTTCTAAATCTCAAGCATTGTTGGTTAATCAAGTGAAAGAATCAGAATCAGATAAGAAACAGAAGAAAGCAAAGAATAATCAACATTCAGATCAAGTAAATCCACATTTAGATCAATCAAAGAAAAAATCTTCTTCAAAAGGAGAATCATCTAAGAAGGAGAGGCCTTTTTGTGCATATTGCAAGAAGGATGGACATGAAGAACACTATTGTTATAAGAAGGATATTGATGAGTTGAAAAATCTTCTCAAAAAGAATCACATTGATTTGCCTTCTAGAATGTATGAATCTTCTTCTCCTTCTACTTTAAAACAGTCTAAAAAGGAAAAAGGTCAATCATCAGGATATAAAGGACAAGCTCTTTGTGCTCATTCAAGTCGAGGATTAGGAAGATGGCTTCTAGATTTAGGAGCATCTCATCATATGGCATCTTTGCAGACTATCTTCTCTTCATTTCAGCCTTGTTCTATGTCTCATATCTTGATGGGAAACAATACATACATGAGTGTAACAGGGAAGGGATCTATTAGCATTAGGGAGAACACTTTTCAGGATGTCTTGTGTGTTTCTCATTTGACGAATAATCTACTTTCCATTTATCAGATTACACATGGTGGAGATGGGAGAACTGTGGAGTTCACTCCTGATTCTGTTATCATTCGTGACTTGGAGACTAGAGAGATTATTGCTACTGGGGTGGTTGATCATTCATCTCGGTTGTATTCCTTTGCATATTTTGCTTCTGATGGTGACAATGTTCCTTTGACTATTGATCATATGAACCATGATTCTGAGGAGACTTATGGCTTTTTGAACTTGGGCATACTCACATCAGATCCAGTACTTGAGCCATGCATTTCATCTCCACCTATTGTTGCAATTGATGCTACTTGTGATTCAACAGTTTTGACTCCTTGTGATTTAGTGCAGCAGGACATGCATAGTCTTCCAGATATGGCTACTTTGGATGACTTCCTCATAGGTATTTCAAACTTGTTTGTGGAGTCTCATGTTGTAGATTTGGAGGACACTCTTGATAGCATTCATCTTCTCTTTGATGAAGATGCACCTTCTCCAGTTGTTGTGAGGGAACACCTTGACCCTCTTGTTCATTCTCTACATGATCATTCTTCTCAGTTTGGTGTGAGTGTGGATACTTTTGGACAACATTTGGAGGAGGCTTCTTTTTCTTCAGAGGAGATATCTTTGTCTTTGGATTATGTTCTACATCAATCTCTACTAGATGTTGAATTTTCCTCTTCAGCAGTGTGGCCTAGAACACCTGATTGGAGTGGTTCAGCTTTCGGCATCGACATGGAGACACTTGTGCATGCTTCAGAGACAACATCATCCATCATCCATCTTCATATCCTACATACATCTTTGGTTTTGTTTCTTCCTAAGGGGAGGAACTTTGTTTGGCGAGATTGGATCATCTTCAGCATTCAATGTCGAGCTTCTACCATCATTGCAGGAGACTCAACATTGAGGGGGGGCTACCTTGCTTCTCTTCTACTTCTCTCTTATGGGGGGGTGTTTTTCCTCACATGGGGTTTTTACCTTCTCATTCTTCATTGAGAGTATTTCACTTTTTGTATTTCATCTCTCTTTTGAGGGGGAGTTTTTCCCATGAGGTTTTCTCCCTTTCCTTGTTTGTGAGAGATTGCATTGATTGAATTGTGTGTGTACATGGGTACCTAACATGGCCTAGTAGTCGGGACCCATCTTTGCATCTTTTTGTTATTTTCATAATAATACGCTACTCCCTAAGTTGCACTTAAGGGGGGGTGTTGGTGTAATTAAATGTCTTGTACCTTGTCCTAGGTCATAATTACACCTTAGTTTACTTAGGGACCACATAGGAGGTTGTTGGAGAATCTCCATTTTTGGTGGATTTGACATGTCATTACCTCATCACTTCCACCTTTTGTGGACACATCATGTGATTATCTCTCCATCTTTTGTGAATTGATAGCTCTTCATAGTTGTCTCATGTTATAAGATTATGACATTTGTCATAATCTTATGCCCTTCTATGTTCTCACCTTGGCTATTTAACCAAGGGGTCTCTCATTGTAATTAATCATAATCATATCATATCAATGACATTGAATACAGTTTATTCTTGTCATAATCTCTCTCTCTTTTTGTGCTTTCCATTTGGTCCATAGATCTTGGCTGGCAGCCATAGCCAATTCGTACATGGCTAGACATGAACAATGTCCCAACAACTTTTCCCTTCAAGAGTTCCATGTCAGTAAAGATTGAGGCACATATTCCAACATATAGGAGTGATGTGTGATAAGCCTATACCTATCTTTTGTGATAATACAAGCAGTATAAACATTTCAAATAATCTGGTAATGCATTCTAGAACAAAGCACATATCTATTAGATATCATTTCTTGAGAGAAAGGGCATTGGATAATGGAGCTAGGTTGGAGTATGTACCTACAAAGGATAAAATTGTAGATATATTTACTAAGGCCCTTCCAAAGGATACTTTTTATTATCTTAAGGAGAAGTTGGGGGTTATTGTCCCTCCTTCCTTGAATTAGGTGCAGATGGAGGTGCATCAATCCAGTGGATCTATAGATTCTTCATTTATCTAGACTAATGATTGGGTCTACTCCACAAGGGGAGTAGAAAGTATCATTGTTGTGGTATGAGATGGGTGTACTCCTAAGGGGGAGTAATCAAAGATACATAGGGTCTTTGGTTCTTTGAAATTGATGTCAAAGAGGGAGAGAGAATCATGTGAAAAATAGTGAAAGATGAAAGGAGAGAAAGTCATGTACATGAGAAGTTGTGTAGGTTTTCTAATCATAAGAAAATAAAGGAGAGAATAGAAATGGAATGGATGTTGTATTTTATGTTTTTTCACCTCATGTGTTTCCATCACTGAAAAAGGGGGAGATTGTTGCAAGTATGGACAAGTATGGTGATGTTGCCATTGATATCAGCATAGTACAAGTTTCTGCAAAGAAAGGAATCACGTAATTGAAGGTTGTGCATGTATAGTTGAGATGTTGTAGAGATGTTGTGAGTACATGGAGCTATCTTTATGGTGTTTTAGGTGTGCTTACATTGAGAAATAGTGAAGTACGAATTATTTGTGTTTAGAACATACTCTGGTTTGTGCTCTACATTTCTTATGTGTTAATCCTATGCTTATGCAAATCTAAAGTCTTGGTTATGGGAATCATTGGGTGATATATCATGGTTTGTAGCTACTGGTTTGATGAAGAGTGAATTTTTTTTTCATCGGTGTGAAATGGTTTGGTAGAGTTTCTTGTCTATAGACTAGGAGAAATTTTTTTGACCCATAGTCCTCTACTAGTTTGTTTTAGTCCTTATGGATATGGTAGAAGGATTGTAATGATGGTATCTATGTTCTGGAAAAGGTTTTCATGGTTTGGTACTCTAAAAGATGAGTTCTAAATTTCCTGTGTGTGTTTGTGTAGTCTAGATAGACTAATGGAGAGTGTTCTGAGTACAAAGAATGTTTTAGCTGATGCAGATGAATTTGAAGGTATCTAAGATGTGTTCTAGTGTATGGTGAAGCATGTTATCTTCTTGTTAAGGAAGTGTCAAATTTCATTTGGTTTTTCATTAGGTTTGGCCAACCTAGTGTCTACATGTCATACGACAGATAAGTATCAATTGAGGAAGCATGAGATTGATCTGAGACATTGTTTTGGGTCTTGATTAAGTGTTGGTTTGGTCTGCTCTTATTCTCTTCCACTACGAAAATCTTTGATATCAGAATAAGTAATATGAATTGGATTTAGTAGATTCACTACAAAGAACTTCCATTTCACTATTGCACATTGCATGAATTTGGTCATCTTCAAAGGAATTGCATGAAAATGATCCCTCATTATTCTCTTCCTACTACTGAGATAAACATTTCTAATTTAATATCAAAAGGGAAGGCATTGATTCTCTTTATAGTTATAGATATAGATGGATTCATTGCTATGAAATATTATTTGAATTCTAAGTCTATCAATCACCTCTAGTAATATATTTGATGTTCCAAAATCCTTTAAGGAGTTGCACATAAAATATTAGAACTCAAACAAGGTTAGTTGGGACTTGAAAATTTGAGAATAAGGTATGTTTGGAAAATGTTTCTCAACCTTGCAAATACATAAGGTACTATTGATATGTCAGTGTTTGGGGGGTGGGGGGGTGGTGCAGGGGGATCCCACCCTACACGGGGTCTAAGGGCCATGTTGTCTAATGGGGGTTTGAGGGAAACACCATCGAAAGCCAAATTTATTGTATATTTTATTATTGTAAATCTAGATCATTCATCATTAGGTCTTAGATTTGATGCTTGATATTGTGTTGGTTTGACTTTACCTAGAAGGAAACCCCATTTTATGAGGTGTTGCATTACGCTATGTATTGTGGTGTATTTTGAGAGTCTAATAGTAGTCATGTTTCCTCCGGATCTCTTGTTGGTGATACTCTTGTGAGAATCTTTCTTTGCAGGTGTATTGTAATCTATATGATTGTTGAATAATATATCAAGGGCAGCTTTTGGAGTGTGGGGTTTTTTTCTCCTAGAAGGGTTTTCCCCACATAAATCACTATGTTGTGGTATTCATGATATTTATGTTTATTTCTATTTAGGTTTCTATAACTAAAAGATCTATAAAGTTTTGCATTATTTTTCTCTCAAGATTAGAGTAGGAATTTTCTTTGCTATGTTAACTTCCTTACAAGGTATACATCCATCTTTAGAAAATAAAATGCATTTTAAAGAAGGGGAATTCCCCATTTTGACTCATAAAAAAATAAATAGCATGATTCAAGAAAATACAATGGTAAATGAAAATCTAGTTCATTATATCCCCATGACACAAAACCAAATATAGTTGCATGAGTTCAAGGTGTTTCTATAAGTTATGCATGATCTAGGGGCAAAGGAAGATAATAAAATGAAGGCTCCACTTGTGCTATGATTTGAACAAAAGAACATTAAGAAGGGAGGTATTGATAAAATTTCAAAGATAGGAAGGAAAAAGGATGTGAAAAAAGTAAAGTTGATAGGTGAATCTCTAGTAGAATATAGTCTCATAAATAATTAGATAACTATTTTTTACCCTAAAATGGAGGTGATCTCTAGGAATGCAAGGGCTCTAAATAGCACCCCTTGATAAAAAGTTACTCAATATTTGATTGGGGAACACAAACCAAATATTATCAAAACATCAAAACCCTCATTAATATTTAAAGACAATTGAGCTTGGGTGGGGATGAATCGGTTGTATATTATCAAAACATCAAAACCCTCATTAATATTTAAATCCACATGCATTTATTAAACCCTTGATCTATTATGAATTTTTAACATGAAAATTAGATAACAAAAATTAAATAGCTCAACACTTAACACGAGAGAACACCAAATTTACATGGAAAACCCAAGAAGGTAAAAAACACGGTGAGGATTAGCTGTCAATATTAGTAATATAAAAATTGATTATAAGGGCTCACTACCTGAATAGGACACATTGTCCTGAAGGGATCATAGTCAAGGCTCACTATTGTAGTACAAAAAGAAGATAGAGAAGAAATGTTAGTGAGAGAACATGATCTCAAAGCAACATAAAATCCACCAAAATAGCTCCAACACCTTCGTAGTTTGTTTGAAAGATTGTAGAAGCCTTCTTCTTATTACTATATTAGGGTTATATTTTCAATTTTAAGGCATTATTAGATTGATAAACACCAAAAGCCCAATCAACTATCAAGAACAATGAAAACATAAAAGCTTAAAATAAAATGAAACAATATCATTGAATCTTTAATGCATCCATTGAATTATCTCCATATCTCTTCTCCATTTTACTTGTGTATGATAATTTCCTTTAGATTTTTCTTGAGTATGCAAATAGGCCTATGACAATGACAAAGTAAAATATTGAAGATTCTAATCTCACTAGCATGATAGCATATACATTCTATAATTTTCTAATATTTTTCCAAATGATCCAAAATGATAAATGATGGTGGTATTTATAGAGAGAAATATGGAAAATGGATGGATTGAAAAGAAATTAATTCAATCAATGGTCAAAATTAGATGAGAATAGATGAGATAAGATCATAAGTGAAAGAGCAAGAGGAAATTAACTATGTTTTCAACAAAATAAATTAGCTCATCCAAGGAAAGTGAATTTTGAAATAATAGAAACATTATCTCATTGCAAGAGGAAAAAAGTGACTTAACTTTTTGATGAAATATAATTTAATTCAAAAAGTGAGAGGAAAAAGGGGTTTTAAAAAATCGACAGGCCTAGTGGTAATATCTAGGTGTCTACAACAACATCTGGTAATCCAACACTTGAAAGTTCATAGTTTTATACCTAGTTTCATATCACTCACATACTATACTTTGTACATTCATCTATCTTGACCTACTTCAACAATTCAACTCATAATTATATCGATCTCAACCTTGAAATCCTCTCCAAGGTTGCCAATGCACCTCAAACATGCAAATTCAAATCAGGTTGATGCCAAAAAACTTCCATGTTGGGTAGAAGTGAATACAAACTACATCAAAACTTAATTGGGACCAAAATCAACAACACCACTTAATCACATGCTACCACAAACAATTTTTATCCTTCACATGTAGTGTAAACATTGGGTCGATTGTTATCTATGCAAACACCATTAATCAATTAAGCACTTGCTTCATCAAATTAAAGAAAAACTTGAAAAGAACACACCATGCTTGAACACAATCTAGAATATTCCTCCAACACCCTAAAATCCATCAAAATCTGTCAATAAAAATTTCACCTAAAGAATGTACAAATCTAATACACTCAAACAACTCTGCCAAACACTCTTACTTGAAATCTTATCTTTTAAAACAGCAAACCTCAAATCCTCTTGACTAAGGTAGACTACAAAATATTAGGATATGGTGTTGTACACCATTTCATAAAATTATTTATTATAATGTTGTAATTAAATAATTATTTATTTGTGACACGCATTGGTGGTGTGGTTAATCACACTAGGTAATTATTTGGGGACCACTTGATGTTGTATTGTAACATTGTATTATTATTTAATGTGTAGGAGACATGTGATAATAATTTAATATTGGGGAATTATTAAATAAAGTGATGTCTTAGTACCCAATATTGAATAAAGGGATAGTGGTTTTATGTTCACATGGTTTTCTGGTATGTGGTTTTACCTTACCATTCTTGTATTTTGTGTGAGCTTGTGTCTATAAAAACAAACACGTGTAGTGATTTAGGTTGGCTGAGTGGTTTGGATGTCATTATTGAGTCTTCTTGAGGAGTGAATTTGTGAAGCATGGCATGGGATGTGTGCATTCATGCTTGGACACATGGGAATGTACTGGAGGGCTTGATGCTTCAAAGGTGTTCATTGTAACTCTTGTGTTTTCTTATTGATGAATAATATGATGGAGTATGGATGCTTTTTGAGGCTAGGTTTTTCCCTTTTGAAGGTTTTCTTTGGGTATATCTTTTGTCATCTTTGATGGGTATGTTGTCTATTCTATTGCATATGGATTCTAAGTACCTATTTGTATGAATATCTCTTTTGGGTTATGTGGAAATTGTCATTAAATGGCTGCAATTTTCCTTACATGTGGTATCAGAGATTTAATGGTTGAAGTTATTTTATTATAACCCTAGGTGGAGAAAATATTGATTGAAGTTTGAATCTATGCAATGCATGAGAGAATGAAAGACATGGCAAGATATGAGGGTTTTGTAGGTTATTTATTGCAAATCTAATGGTTTTGGGTTTGCTATTATGATGAGTTGTTTGAAGATTTCGGGTGTGAAAAATTTTGGCGAAAAAGGGTTTCTTGGTTGTGCATTCAAATGAGGTTTTTTTGGGGTAAATTTATAAATGACCTCCTGATACAAAATGGACCTCATGGTTGGATTCGGGTTAGATGAGAGACAAATTTTGATATATAATTCAATATATTTTTTAGAATTTGAAAAAAATGCAAAAAAAATTAGTTAAAAACCCCTTTTCAAAGATTACACGACATCAATTTTGTATGCAAAAAATAAAACATTATTACAAAAATTGTCCCATCACCATAAAAAATCGCCTTACAAAAATAAAATAAAAATTAAAAATCAAAAAATATAAAATTACTATTGGAAGCATTGAATTGAAAAAGGTTTTAAAAAATAATATATATATATATATATATTTGGGGGGGTGGTCACCCCCCCTATACCATTGGTACCCATAGTACCAATGTGGTACCCTGTGGTATCCACTGATAGTTGTATTATCAGGGTACCACCTTGGTAGGTGGGGCCCATAGTACCCTACATGGGGAAAATTGAATACCATTGATGCTTTTTTTGAATATGAATTTAAATAATTTTTTTATGATTTAAAATAACCGCTATTAGTTATTAAAGGTCAACCCTTTTTAAATATATGTAAAGTTTAAATCATTTTAGTAAGAATTTCAAGTTTGGGCCATGGAGATGGGTGGCACCATCAGGTGGCTTTGCCACCATCAGCGGGACACTACCCCACCACCAAGGGGTTAAATTTTTTTGCCTCATACCCTAATTAGGAAATTTTTCTCTAGGGGGATCACTTTCACCCAAATTTCCTATTTTTTCTCTTCTTAGACTCATTGGAAAGCTCACTCAGTGCTCTATCTTGTGGTGCTAATTATTTTCTCATACTTTATATTTTTTAGAGTGTTTTTCCAATTGGAGGTTAGGTGTTTTTTTGAGCTTCAAGAGGGCATATCAGGTGCATACAAACTCAGATTTTCGACTTTGAATGGTAAAAAAAAAATTGTTCAAAGCACGACACAGTGGATGAAGTTAAAAAAAAATTGGACATGATTTGTTTACTAATATTCTATCCTAATTTTTCAATGGGTTATAATATTGACTATGGTGATACTATGAGCTTATGGATCACTAGATCTAGGAGTTTTAATGTTGGATTCATTGTATGGTAAGTTATACATCTCAAATTAATCTCTTTTTGACATGGTTATTAGTATTTGGTTGGATTTGTATGCTTCATTGTTGTATCTACAAGTTGTGTAGCATTATAGGCAGTTTATATTTGCTTTTTGCACATATGACTTGGAAATGGGTTTTCTATGCCCATAGATATTTTAGTGCTAATGCATTTTTAGTTTTGGTGGTTTGGCTTAGTCTCTTGGTTTGATAGTTTTGATGTCATATGGAGGAGGTAAGATGGTATTATCAGGTACAATCATGATGTGAGACCTATGTAGTTGACTATGATATGTGGATATGTGGGACATGATTGGTTTGAATTGTTGGTACATTTGGTGGTGATCATGGTGTCATGGATGTTTCTTGTTCTTTAGAGACTTGGCATGTCATGATAGTTTATGTAGGTGCATTATTTGTGATGTTGGATTGGTTCCTAATTTGGGTTGTGTTGGTGTATCTTCTTGGTATGAGGATCATAGTTGACTTTTCTTTCTTTGATTATGTAAGGGATCTTTGGTTGATCTCCATTACGAGATTGTTATCAAAATGTCATTATAGCTGGCTATATTCATTGGTTATACACTTTTAGTGGGAGCTTTTGACAATGATGGATTGGTGGTGATGGATATGTTTATGATGGTTTGGCGGTTGTATGCATATTATTTTCTTGAAGGTCTTGATTTCACTTGTCTGTGTGGCAACAGAAAAACTATCCCTCTACATTTTCATACTTATTTAGGCCTTCCCTATTAAATTGGACCTAATGTCACCTTGATCTAGTGTCATATTTGTTTTTACGCATTCACATTGGGTTTTGGATTCTTTTAAGCTAAATGAACCTAACTTTTCCTTAATTTAGTGTTGTAAAGTGTATTCATTTACACCTTCACATTAAATTTAGGGCCCTTGTAAACTAAATGGACTTAATGGTTCCTTATTTAGGGTGTTGTAAAGTGTATCATAACAATTTCACACTAATCTATGGTTTCATTAATAAATTGGGCTTCTTTATACTTTAATTGGCCTTATTTTGCATCCATAGGCCTTAATTAATTCATCTTTTCGAGGATAATCTTGACATTCACAAACATCCAATCATAATTTTATTGGAAGACTAAAATCACTGAGAGAGTGGGTGAATCAATGATTTATGAGAGTCACAAATTTTACAAAATCAAGCTTGTAAGTTTTCTTTTGAACAAAGAGGATAGATGACTGTATGTGAAGCAAACTTGACTTTTAAATCAAAACACCAAATGATAGTTCAAAGAAAAAATTTGACTTGTACATGAACAATATTTTATTTACATGAACCATGAATTAAATAGGAAACATTAACAAAGGAGAAACTTAACACTTTCACATGTATCAGAGCTCACTTTAAAAGAAAACCTTTTATACATGAAATGTGCATTGAAAGATATGAAAGATTGATATGAAATGTGGCATAACATTGAAAAATATGAAAGAATAATAATTGTACTTTTTATAAGAATTTAAAATCAGATTGATAAGAAAAATATCACACATATAAAATCACCACCTAACACCAAAAAAATCCTAAGTGGAAAAACCCTCTTGGGGAAAAAAAACCACTCGAAAAATATTTCCATATTCACTTAGAGCACCAACTCCACAAAATACAGGAGCACCAACTCCACAAGTTTAGGAGCACCAAATCCACAAAATTCAAAAGTACCAACTTCATGAGATACAGGAGCACCAACTCCTTAACAAATGAGAAATAATCGTAGTATTCTATCAGAACCCTAGAAGTGCAATATGTAGTCCTAGAATTTCAATAGAAGACTATAAAGATTGTTAATAAGCACATTGAAGAATTATGTATGAGAATGACAACATCTTCCTTTATACAGATAATATGAGAATCAAAATAAAATATTTTCAATGTAATATCTTATGTGTCATATGTCTAAAAGCATCATATTGCTCTCTTCAAATCCACATTAAAGTGCCTAAAGATCATCTTTTAAAGACCTTGCAAAAATAATTTATGTATGTAGTTTGAATAATTGTAAACCATATGAGGTTAGGGTTACAAGAGAAGAACCCTAAAGAGTTTTTAACTAACTCTTTCAAGAATCATAACCTTTGTAAAAAAATTGTCGGAAACCTAAAACAAAAGGTTTTGATAATAATCAACAACTGTTAACCCCTTTTACCATAGTTGTTCAACCAAGATTTTAATCACAAAGCCCATAAGGGTTTTTGTTTTCTTTTCAAAAAAGCAATCACAATCAACACAATAACTATTGAAGAAATGATATTAGTTGCAAGCTTAATCACAATTTCATTCCTTTTAAAACAAAATTAAATAATCCTTTTCCTTAAAAAATCATTCCAAAATATTGTAAATGCTTGATTATGCAATGAAGAAATCAAACAAAATACCATATTGATGGAGTCAACCACAACTGCCCAGTTGAAGAAGCCATTGTCAACTAACAAGTTCTTGCTAACTCATGATCTTCTATCCATGCTTATAATGAACTCATCTAACTCCTTTAGTGTCAGCCAAAGAAGAACACAAATTTACAGTTGAGAATAGAAACATCCTCATGGCAGCTAGGGTTCCAACCCCTTCACACAATCAAAAATATTTTCCCTATTTTCCTTTCTTTCAAGTTTTTTGAAGACTCTTTCAATCATAATAATATTTTGAAGTCTAATACAAATAAAAACTTAATAAACCATCATAATGCTTTTGATTCCAATGATAAAGTCTTTAGCCATAGATGTTGACACAATCATTCCACATCATAACCAACCCATATTCCTAAATGGGGTTTAATTAACTAAATGGGGTTTGACCAAGGAAAACCCATATTCCTAACAATCAACAAGTTTTTTTCTCTCCCTCTCTACATGTGTGTTTGCTAATCTAGGTGTCTTGGAGCTTGAAGAACCTTTAAAGAATAAGTTACAATTTTGAAGGAAGTTATCAAGTTATCACAAGGTTTCTATCTTCACAAAAAGTCACCTATAGGTTGCAAATCAACATTTTAGGCCTGGAATCAAAGTGTGGAAGGAAGAGCAAAGATAGGAGAGAAATTTTCAGTCTTGAACTTCTAAAAAAAGTGGAATGGGCTTGATATAGTACTCGTGGCATATGATTCCTAGTAGAATACATTTTCTAGATTTCAATGAATTTAGATCAACCATCGTGAGATTCCAGTTTTGGCATAGAAACCCTAGGTTGGGACTAAATCACCTAGACTAGTGTATGGGTCCTAGTGGGCATTAAATAGTAGGATTTTAGGGTTTTGAAGCTAGTTCTAACTTCATCCTTCTTCTAGGAGCACCTTTGTACTTTCTCAATCTTTTATTATGTATTTTAGTTTCATTTCTAGGTCATCTATTGAAGTCTTACACATCATTGGGTTTGATTATTAGGTTTTGCATGATACTTTTCTTTCCAAGCCCTAGCTTTGGTGGTTGTGGTAATGAAAAATTATCCCTTTAATTTTCCTTGCTCGTTTGGGCCCTTCTTGTTGAATTGAACTTAATGTTGACTTGATTTAGTGTTGTAATGTGTTTGACAATTCACATTATGCCTTGGGCCTTTGTGAACTGAACAAACTTAATCATGCCTTATTTAGAATGTTGTATAGTGTTTTAATACACTTTCCCACTTTTCTAGGGTGTTCATAAATATTTTTGCTTCTTTATGCTTTAATTGGTCTTATTTTGCATCCACAAGCCTCATTTAATGCACCTTTTTTAGGATAATCCTAAAATAAATCAACATCCAATCATAATTAGGTGTTTCTAGGTTGTGTAGCCCAAATTTAGTGATATAAAACTCATGATACACCACCTTGGGCATATGAGTTCCACCTAGGTTTTTTGGTCCCAATATAGATTTTACACCTTTCTAAGGATTTTTTAAAATGGTTCCATAAATTATTCGCTTCCTTCAGCATATGAGTCCTGTATGGTCTAAAATTAAAATTAATTCAAATTTATGGAAGGATTTTATCCTCCTAGTTTTGATGTCAGCTTGTAGTGTTGTAATTTCAAGAAATTTGGTATAATTAAGTATAAATAAAAGGTTCTTTCACTCATTTTCACCTAATACTTTTGTGAGAGCACTCATAATAGAATATTCGAGTTCACAAGAGATTTCAAGGGAAGATTATCAAGTGATTTAAAGAATTATTCAAGCATCAAGCATCATGTTTGTTTTTTATCTAACAATTGTGATGTACGATTTCATGATTCAAACTAGCATTCAAGACAAGATCTATCATAATCATGCAAGATTCAAGGTCTACATTAATTAGAGCCATCTCATACATTTTTGCAACCTCTTATTTCTAGGGTTTGGTGAGTTGTAACATCATATTTTGTTCATTCATCATTCTCCATTCCTATTTCATTTCATTACAAGGTTTGATTACAAAAATAAGGTTTTTCTAAGGCAAACCCATTT
The DNA here is from genome assembly GCA_007258455.2 of Sequoia sempervirens. Taxonomy (NCBI): domain Eukaryota; kingdom Viridiplantae; phylum Streptophyta; class Pinopsida; order Cupressales; family Cupressaceae; genus Sequoia; species Sequoia sempervirens. The sequence goes on from VDFB02339020.1 coordinate 110,348, forward strand.
CCGCTAACAAAACAAAAAATTTCCCTCTCTTTAGTGTGTGATTTGTAGGTTTAGGTTGAAGATGTGCATCAAAGAGCAAGTTTGGAGAAAGTTGTTAAAAGTGTTAAAAGTTTTCAAAGTTGTCACCTTGAATTGAAGATCATTGGAAGACTTATATAGGATGCAAATCAGGGTTTCATATCCAAACTAAATTGGAAAGAATAACATGTAGACATTGAGGAGTAGATTTTGGCTTTCAAGTTTTATAAAACCCTACCTAGACTGATACACTAGTTCTAGTGTATGAATCCTAGTTTAGGTCATTTTCCAGGTTTTTTTCAGCTTTAGAAACACATTTTCTAGATTTTAGTTCCTTCATAGAAACCTAGATCTGGGACTAAATCACCCAATTTCGCCTATGAGTCCCAACAAGCTTTAAAATCTATGCTTTCAACATTTTCGGTCTCCATTTAGTCATCTATATATTTATAGGTTCACACATTTTATCTTGTAGCTTTTTTTTATGTTTTACATGCATTTTTAGGTCATTTAGTGAAAGATTACATTGCATTAGGTTTGAGCATTTTGATTTACATTTCACTTGTATTTCCAAGCCCTATCTTTCTGGTGAACTCCTCATTAGATTACAATTAGACCTTAGGATAGCCCTATTACAAGATCTCTTTCTCTTTTGCATATCTTAGATTGAGATCTTTAGGGTTTCCCTTCAATGAGATAAGTGTGAAAGTGGGTTTTGCTCTATGTTCTAAACCACATCAAATAAATCTCCCAATTTCTATTGTTTTAGTGATGAACACCATTTTAGTCCTTAATCACAACCTAGGACACCCTATTGTATATCTCTTTCCCCCATTCCATCCTGAAATTGAGATCTTAAGGGTTTCCTTGAATGATATTTGGAGAAAAGTGTTGATCTATCTCCCAAACATAGAGCGACATTTTTTAAAAAATTATTTTGGTGAACTTGACATGAATCAACCATGCAACCTTTTGATTTAGATTTCAAAAAAATGAAACAATGGAAATAGTGGGCTCTTTTAAATCTTTTGGGAGATAGAGCACAAGATCTATTTCACTTAGTTTCACTCAAGGAAACCTTGGAGATCTTAATCCATGGATATAATGAGGGAAAGATATCTATAATATGGATGTCCTAGGGTGTAGCTAAAGGCAATAAGATGGTTCACCACCAAGCTATGGCTTGGAAAGACAAGAAATTGAAATGAAATGTAAAACCTAACTAAATGGCCTAGGTAATGAAACTAAAATATAGAATAACAATATAAGAATGAACAAAAGTGCACATGGAAGAGAGATGTGGTTGAAATGAGATCCAAAACCCTAATCTTTTTGTTCGAAGCCTATGAGGACTTATAGGCCCCTTTGGGAGATTTAGTCCTAAATTAGGCTTGAAACTACCTTTTACAACACTGGAAACCTTGTTTGTATACTTCTTAAGCTTGTTGGTAACCTAGAGTATTAGTCTAGAAAGTTTCAAGAACTTCCGTTTTATGTATCTAGGTCAAAAGCATCAATTTAGGGTAGTCATTTTTGGATTCTTCCTAAAGCATTTCATCTAAAAATGTTCACATTTATGAAACTTTGCATAATATAGACAAAAGCACTTTTCACTTTTGCATACAAAATGTTTACATTCATAAAGCTTTTCATAAGTTTTATAAAAGTTATTTTAACTTTTGGATACACATTTCTTGCATTCTTAAAGCTTTGAATACATTGGATAAAATTATTTTTCATCTTTGGATATACATTGTTTACATTATTGAAGTCTTGCATAAGATGGTTAGAAGTACTTTTCACTCCTGCTCAAACAATTTTAGTATCTTACCTTTCTAGGTATGCTAAGAAAAAATTCATATCCCCTCCCTATGAGAATGCTTTAGTGAAAAAGAATACAACAGTGGACAATCAAAACAATCATATTCATTCTTCTCCTAATATCTCTCCTATTTATGAAGAAAATATTTTGGTGTTATAAGAACCAATCAATGAGATTTTTGAAAGTCATTGTTTCTCTCCTCCCACCTCTCTTAATAGGTAAGGCATTTATGAACAAGAGAACACAACCATAGGTAATCATGGTGATCAAATAGCACAACAAGAGACCATTGAAACTCTGACTAGTCTACATTCATCTCCCAACATCTTCCCCTCTTATGATAATGGTTTAGAGAATGAAATTGTAAGTGAGGAGGATATGTTGGTGTTAGAATGATCACATCTTTAGGATCTATGGCAACCCTCTCTATGTTTCTTCCCCTACCTATCCTATTTTAGAAGAAATTATGAGACAATGAAATTAAAGTATGGATAATCATGACAATCACATTTTTTTTTCTCCTAGTATCTCTCCAAGTTATGAAGAAGATACTTTGAGGTTAGAAAATGTAATTGATGAAATTCAAGAGAATCTTAGTTGCATTTATTCCCCTAGGGAAAATCTTATTGAACAATAAAATCTAGCCATGGATAACTCCCTTACTTGTGATGAAGTCATTTTAGAAGAAACAACCTTTGAATGTCATGAACATCTAGTTTGTAGTTCTCCTAAAAACTCTCCTACTAGAGAAGATATCATGATCGAAGAAAATGAAAACATTTTGGCTTCCTTAGATGATAGTGAAAAGATGACACTAAATTCCCCTTCCTTAGAAAGACATCAAACTAAAACCATTGAGATATTGAATGTGTAAGTTTCCATTAGATCCCCCTTGATTAATGGACCTCCTACATACCCTGTGGGATATCCTAAGAATCCTCTAATTCTTTACCCACCATCACAATGACCATAAACTCAAAACAAACCCAAACTTATCCTTTACCCACCTAAGAATAATGTTTCACAAAAATTGAATTATAATACTATTTCTTAGACATATAACATAGAAATAATGCAAAACCAAGAAAAACACCTTTAATATCCCTTACATTACATCAACCTATCTTACCAGGTCCTCCTCATTTTCCTTCACATAATAAAAAGGAGTACAATCTTGTTGAACAACTTAAGAACACTCCTACTAAAATATCATTATGGGACCTTATTCAAGCATCCCATCATTATTATAGCATGATTCAAAGTGACTTATAATAATTTCCTACCCCTCCTAATATGCAACCAAATGGCATAGTAGCCATGATTCAAAAAATGAATCCTAACATTGTTCTCCACCAAGGTGAGCTCCCTCCTTTGGAAGTGCAAAAACAAAATGATATTTTTATGATAGTAGCTATCTATAATAAGTTGTGGATAAAAATAAACCTCGTTGACAATGGTTCCTCATTGATAATGACTTTTTTATGTTACAAAAGGAGAAAGTAACATGTATAAAGCAATGATTAATATATTTCAAAAGGGTGCATTTAAAGAATAGTTAAGATAGAAGAATTCACCCCCTTACAAAAGACACGTTTCTCTAAGAGACATAGGGATATAAAAAGACAAGGAGATTGGGTAATAAAGGAGGGGGAACTTCTATCATAGAAAGCATTGGAATATATTCTAAATCTAGAGACTCATCCCAAAAAGATATTTCTAATTTCTGTAGCCATGATACCTAGTTATTTATATTCATCATCATCACTATGAAGGAGGGATTAGGAATGGGGAACAATATATAGAACAGATTAAGAAATGAAGAAAAGGTAGATAAAAAGAAGATATATAATGATATATAGGAGATACATCTGCAGATCGAATCCATAGGTAAGTATGGAAACTCTTAGGGATTTAAATAAGTTTGGTAAAGGCCTTATAAATAGTTTGACCCTTTTGGATAGACTTGGCATGGGTAAATAAAAAATTCAACTTGACTCTTTATCTATTAAGGGATTTGATAATGTAGGAAAAAAAATGCTAGGTGTGATCACTTTTCCTATTATAGCTAGAAAGACCACATTAGAAACATCGATCCATGTTATGCCTCATGATATTTCATGTAATATTCTTTTAGGGAGACCATGGATTCATGCAATGAATGGTGTGTCTTCTACTCTTCATTATGTAATGAATTATGTCTACAACAATAAAGTGTGCATACTCAAAGCTGATCCTAAACCAAATAGTTGTTTAAATATTAAGAAAAATAAGGAAAATCCTTTGAAAACATTGACACCAACAACACAGGTAGAACCCATACAACAAGAAGACAAAGGAAAAAATATTGATGAAGTCACAAAGCTATTAGAATATGATTGAGGTTCCTTAGATTTTACACCAACATTCATGGGTGAATACAATATTATAAACAAAGAATCTTAAAAGGGAAAAGAGAAAGCAGTAATGTCAACACAAAATTCAGAAGACCCTTCCAAAGCATCCACCTCAACCACCTCAAAAACTAAAGAAAATTATACAATAAAATTTAATGAACTTGACTATGAATAAACATCAAATCCAAAAGAAATGAAAAAGCTTTAAGGAAGAGGTTATGGGTATGTGTAGGATCATCATGGTAAAAACAGGCCCTTAAGTGGCAATGAAAATTCAGAAAAATAAAATTTAGGCAACTTGACATAAATATTCGAATAAGTTATCTATATTATTTTAAAAATATGTAAAATAGAATCTATAGAAAATTGAATGTAACTTCTAAGCTACTAGGTTTATTTTAAAAAAAAATCTATTTGGTGAAAATTTGAAATTTCAATGTAGTAGTACTAAAATTTTAGGGAAAAAATTAGTAGGTGTCTGTCTGACCACCCTTACCACAATAAAATGATCATACTTTTTAATAATATTTTAAATATAAGTAGAGGAATCATGTCCCAATGTGATGCATATTTTTTGGTAATTTTTTTCAATTAAATAATTAATTATTAATTTTTTATTACAACTTTTAAAAAATATAAAAAAATTGTATATATGACCACCTTAACGTGGTCAAAACTTCATGAAATTCAATGTTATTTTAATCCTATATAGTATGTGAAGCATAGAATGTGACACATGTTTTAGATTCAAAAACAAGTGATACTGTTTGAAAGCTATAGATGTTTTTCAATCAACCTATCAATCAAGACTTTATTCGTAATCCAAATAGAAAATGAATAATAATTATTTAGTAAATTCAAAATAAATAATAATTTATAATTTTTTGGAAATATGAGAATCTCCTTTAAAAATCCTTTTTCGTTTCATCAATATTGGGTAAAAAAAATTCATAAACCACATACCCTACACATACCCATCATGATCCTCCACATACCCTTATGAACCTATGAAACACACAAAATTTGATGAACTTGTCTATGAAAAACCATTAAATCTATGTCCCTATAGCAACTAACACACATGAAAAAACTAGTGGTCTTGGTTATTGTCCTTCAAAAGCAACAAGAAATCCTTCACTTAAATATAACTTCTCTTACAAAAGACTCTTCTAAGCCAACTTTAATACTAGTGTGTCCTAAACTGATAGACACTAGTGGTATTCCTTATTTTCCTTTGAAACAAATAGATAAATATTTGGTTAACATTAATGTCATCACAAAAAACACTAATGATTCAAATTTGCTAGATTTTACACCCTCCTATAAAGCAAAGTACAAAATCTTGCAATCTAAAGAGTCTTGTGTAAGTATGACACCTAATACTAAGAAAGAGGCATCTATATCACAAAATAAAGGAACATCTTCTACTATTGATCAAGAGAGTATCTTGTTGAGACTCCTCCAAGATTTTTTGATATCCCTCCCTCCAAAAACACGAAAGAAATTTTACTACAAGAATTGATTTTGTGCATATCATAGAGTTCATGATCATTCTACTAATGAATGCAAGGCTTTGAGTAATCAAATTCAACATCTTCAGGATTGTGGTTCTATTCCTTGTGTTGAAGCATCTAGATCCTCTAATTGATACTGACTTTCAAACCTCTCATCAATCATTTTGGCTCATCCTTTTCTTGTACTAAGATGAGGAAAGGGGTTATGTATCCTTGTCCTTGTATGTCACTTGTCTCGTTTGGCTAGTTGACCACCTTTCATGTATATATAAGAGCAAGCTTTGGATGTGCAAAACATGCCTTAAGTTGGCTCGCATGTGACATACTTATCCATGATTTTTTTTATTTAGAAATTAATGAATTGGCATAGAGCTTTACAAATAACCTATCATGTCTTCATCTACTTTAAATAAATTTCTCATAGCAATGGTGTTAGCAACTACTTTAATGTGGGGTCATACATCAACACTCATGTTTCACTATGTGATCTTCTTTCTTCTAGTGATGCATCCTTTTTCATGGTGGTGTCATTGGGCTTTATATCCTTTGAGAGTGTGATATTTCTTTGATTTTTCCTCTATGGGAGACATTAGGTGTTAGGGTTAGAGATGGCAAATATCTAACAATTAAATGCAGATTTAAATAATAAACAAAGAAACTAAAACATACACAGAATAAATCATAACACAGAGAATTTAACGTGGTTCACCCAATCTGGGCTACATCCACCAAACCACTGCCATCCAATACTTTTATTATCCAGTGCAAAACCTATTACAATCTTGCGAATAATCGTGTTTTTCTTAATACTATAACCCCCATCCCAACCCCTTTTAACAAGATTTTAGAAGCTTCCAGAATTAGGGTTTTACAATGTCAGTTTTCTTTCTTTTTTAGAGATTTTTCCTTTTTCGCTGACGATGAGAAAAAAATGGCAAAAAAAAAAATTTCTTGGGGGCTGCGCCCCCGAACCCCCGCCCGGGGCCCGGACCAGCCCTGGACCCCGGTGAGGACGAGGGCCAAGGTGTACAGTATACCATGGGCTATATAGTATAGCATGATCAATCGCCACATACCAACAATCTCCCACTTGGAGACTGATCAGGCTCCACACCATCACAACCTCCCACTTGGAGACTGATCCTAGACAACATTGCTGCACTTACAACTCCCACTGGAAATAAGGACCTTGGACCCTGCTGCTTTGTTATACTTGAATTCAACCTTGAAGGCCAACCGAAGTTGAAGAGGAGCTCAGCTTCTCCCTTGGCACCGCCTTCGTAAACATATCCGCTGGATTGACATCTGTATGAATCTTGGCCAACTTGACCTGTCCATCTTCCAACACCAACCGAATGAAATGATATCTCAATTGTATGTGTTTTGTTTTAGAATGCAAGGCAGAATTCTTTGCAAGATGTATAGCACTCTGACTATCTGTAAATAAGTAATTTCCATCCTATTGTTTTCCCAACTCATCCATGAAAATTTGCAGCCATATCATCTC